>VZRQ01005622.1:38516-229891 GCA_013397975.1 Machaerirhynchus nigripectus
AGGGAAGGGAAGGGAAGGGAAGGGAAGGGAAGGGAAGGGAAGGGAAAAATTTCTTGAAGTAGACTTCAAGTGTATCTGAGCACTGCCAATTTTGAATTAACACTGAAGCAACATGTAATGTCCAATATCTGCTTCAAAAGTCGTATTTTGCTTCTCTTTCTTTACTATAGGTGTGTCTAATGTAGGTGTTCTTGCTCATTTTCTCACATAGTTCAGTCACAAATGAAAGAAAAGAAATCCTGTGAAAGTTGCAAAGACTAAGACATCATTGAAATTCAGACCATGCCATTTTTGCAATGTTCCAGTTCAGAAAGGAAGTGCCAAATCTAATGTCAGCAGCTACCCATATGGCAAAGGAGAACTAAAATCCCCCAAATCCCCATAAATAGCGTACCAAATGCTATTTTTAACATGAAGGTGAAGGGTATACTCTGACAGAAACATTCTCTTCATCAGACACAAGGCTGCTAACAAAGCTGTCACCTCCACCCCTCCTACAACCACCAGTGTCACCACTTGCAGCTCCAGTGCCAGCACGTTCAGCGCCTCAATAGTCTCTGATACTGCCCTCCCCATCATCAGCACGGATGAATTTCTCACTATTACTGCTCCTGATACAAGCCTCTCCAGCAGCCCTTTTAAACACCTTTGAGCCTCTCCTTCTCTCTCTCTCTCACATTGAATCATTTCAGCTGACAGTCTATTTTTTAAACACTCAAGTGCTGGCTTTTAAAGTATTTGATGTCTCTAGCATTTCAGCCCCTTCCTTCACACCTTCTGCTCATAGGGCCAAGTGATATGTGAGGAATTTCTTTTGGCTTCAAGGAAAATATCCTTTGTTTTCTTTTCACAAGAATTCACTTCATGCCCATATTTAGCTGAGGCACAGTGAAAGAAAAATAAATTTTGTACAATATTATCAGAAAATATTAACACAGTGCATACAGTGAATTTCTAAAAGACAAACGATTTATCAGTAAAATATCTTTAATTTTTGAAAACTGGAAATTTGCCAGAATGGCTTGCTTGTTAATTTAACCATTGAAAACAGACCTTGAATTGCTGTTGTGAGATTTCCACCAACATCAGAGATGTTTTTTCTCTTACTAATCTGCATGTATTTTTAAGTCAGAGACTCGTTATAAAAAATAATTATTATTTTTCAGCTCAAAAATATGTACATTGCCCTTCTTGCTGAATATTAAATCTTCTGTATAGTTTTCCTCATGATCTGTGGAACTGTTGAATAACAGAGTGAATAAACAAGGCTAAAATTAATTGGGAAGAACTAAATATACATTCTGCTTCAGTAGCTGTTTACATAAAGTGGTCATTTCTTTCCTGTTTGTAAAAGCTGATCACAAACACAAGAACCTCACTTCATGCACATCTTTAGAATGAATTATGCATTTCCCTAATGGGCATAAGAAGTAGGAAAACAAGGTGCCATCATTAATTTGGAACACAATAAGTTCAGGGAAATTCATTTGTCCTAGTAAACTGAAAATCCTTGCAAACCCTGTATTAAATGTCAAAACCTACTACCCAGTAAGGTGAATGTGTACCTTGATTTTGTTCTCTGTGCCCAGCGGATTATACTTTGGTGTGAATAACAATATTTTTTAGCAATCAAAATATTTTTATTTTTTCAGTTTGTTGGAGTCCATGCCACTTTGCAAGAAGGTATGCTTGTCTTTTAGAAGATCTCTCTAGATTATAAAGATGATACCTAGATTTCTGTGTAATTACTGGGAAGCATCAGAACTTCTGTTTCAGGCTCTGTCTAGATTCAGGAATCTACATTTATGATCTTTATTCAGATCACACTCAGAAGAATTTGAAGATGTGTCTTAAGTCTGTGGATAGGATTTTTGATTAGTTTTCAAGGAAAAGATTAACTAAAAGTCTCCAGAATACTTGGTGGTGTAGGATACCTTTTAAAATCAGGCAATTTTAAGCTATTTCAGTCTGGGCCACCAGAATAATTAATAGTTTCCAAATGCCTTTAACACTGAATTGAGTAAGTCATTTGGTCTGATAATATATGACAAAGGTCAGAAATTTGACCCTACCTATTTAGGTAGAAAGGAACCCCAAGGGAAGGAAGAGGCAAAATATAATCCATCTTACTCCCACCTTCACTGAACTCAGCTGTTCTCACCAACACTTAGAGCACAAGTTCTTATGTCTGCAAAAGCAGACTATGGGCATGCATATAATCATGTAATTCTAGCTGCTTAGAAATATGGGGTTTCTAACTATGCCTTGAACTCTTATTTATTTATTCATTTAATACAATATGCAGTCATTTGAGTTTGTCCATCTTCTTTTTAGGACTTAGCTACACTTTCCACTTGGAGTGTTTTGATTAAAACTGATGACTTTAATGCTATATCAACATGTGATGGTAAAAATTTTAGAATGAGAAAGCACCAAGTCTGAAACCTGAAGTCCCAGTTGTCTTTGACTAGTGGAAATGCAGCACAGGAAGAAAGATACCATGACTGGATGAGCATAGGAAAAACAAGCAAGGAAGAGGGTGGGTGTAGCTGAAGTAAAGAAAATAGTAAATTCCTGAGACAAATTAGTTTGACAGTTCAAAGTAACATTAGAAATACTAACCTAAACTCATGTACAATTTTTTTACAAGCCACAACTAATGCCATCACTTTATAGAAGCAAATGCAAAACTTGCTTAAACCCTGACCTTCTGAATTATTTAGACATTACTGATAGTCAGCAAACGCAGCCGCAGAACAGCGCTATCACTCAGAAACTGGTGCTCACTGTCTGTGACATTTCAAGCTGACCTGTTGTTCCTGTAAAAAATAATGTGCAAAACAGCACTGTGGTTTGTAAAGCTCTGCTGTCTTGACACACTGTGACATGACTTTCTCATGAGTTCTTAAAATAAGCTGCATTTCCAAACTGAATGGGGGGGACCAATCATTTCTGAAACTTTAGTTATCTCATCAAGGTATGCACATGTGTACACAGCCCTTGCGCTACACACCTGCTACAAGAAGGTCTCATTGGAATATACTGATCAAATGTTGCTCTCCACCTATTTCTTTTGATCTCAGGTTCTTCAAATCTCACATTCAGAAGAAAGTCAGGCAGGTTTCAAATGAAGGTGATCTGTTTATGAGAAGAACCAATATTCCTATTCTTTATGGGGCAGGAACATGGCAAGCAGTACTGTATTTTCAGCAATCCTCCTAGCAGAAATAACAATGACAGTAGAGCAAACTCAGACTTTTCCGAGTGTGTCTTGACATCCAGTTGCACCAACTAGCCTCACATCTGGTCCCAAATGTTATTTTTACCCAAGTCCCACTTTCCATTCTTCTGTATTTGATCTGATGCTTGAAATGAAGACAAGGCAATCCAGCTTACATTAAAGGCAGTACGTGCCTTTTCAAAACGGCTGATGTTGCAGCAGCAAAGACACAAAAGTAGATTAATGATGCAAATTTACCATTCCCTTTCTTTTCTATGGCAATTGTAGTTGGACCAGTTTCTCTAGTTTTGCCTAAAGGCACCTTCATGTTACCAAAGAGTACCACCTACACTGTCTCCAGGAGAGTGTGACTAATTTTTTTCTTGTTCATTACCTGTTCACTGCGTACACAGATTTTTGACAACTTGTCTGAGATGGTCTTCTAATTTGGCCCAGTTCTGTGCTACAGCCTGCTGGCCCATGAACCTCTGTTTCACTGTCATTCTTACAATCCTTCAGTGACCACTTCATGGCTTGTCCCTTGTGCTCACCTCATTCTCAAAATTTTGTGTTCTTTACCATGTCTTAGGACCCAGGCTTACAAGAAATAATATCTATTCTAAATGTGGTTCCTGATTATCAGCAACACTCCTTGCAAGCTAAGTTACACCCAAACAAATCACTTTGCAGGATCGGGGCACTTATTTTTAACTGAATGCCTACCAAATATAACACCCTTCCCCATTTCTCTAAGGGAACTGCTTCACCTTTATAACTCTTCCTATTACCGGCTTTCATTTACCATTCTGACATAATCTAGTGCCTCACTGCATGATGCTGATGTTTTTGTCAATGTGAAGAATGCAGTGCGATTGTTGCAGAAATTGTCTAAGAAACAGAGACCTTAATATGTACCATCTGTTTAACAAAAAAAAAAAAGCTCAATGTGGTAATGCATTTGCAATACCAGAAGCAATATCTCTAAGACATGAAATGAACATATGCTGTCTAAGAGCCTTCAGGCTGACATTGAAAAAGAGAAAAGATAGTACTTCAAGGCAAATATTGTCCCAATAGAAAGACTGCCAGAACCAATATGGCTCAGTCTGTTGACAAGTCTCTGGTGAACAGCATCATATAAAGACATGCACATTGCTATGGGTTGTACAGCTCTATGCCCCATTTTTTCAGCTTGGGAAAAAAAAGTAGAGAACACCTTCACTGTCACACTGGCTATTCTCCTGTTTCAGATCAACAGATGTTGTCAGATGAAGACATCCTATCCATTATTCTTTGATTAACTTTTTTTTTTTTTTTTAAATCAGGACAATGAAACTCACACTAGCTTCTTGTACTGGGTTAAGTAAGCAGCCTGCTCATAAGGAAAGGACTGAAAGTAGACTCTGCTTTCTACTGTATTTTTTTTCATTCCTAAATTAATACATTTTATGCATGAAGATATCTGTGATTCTGAAGCTAAAATGGCATTGAAACTACAATAGCTAGTAATGAATTTTATACATACCAGAAGATACAGTAATTTTATTTTAAAGTCTGTTATCCTTAAAGGAAAGGATCTAAGTTATTGTCCTGTCATCCACAGTTTATACCAATATAACCTAATATCTGTATCCTTTTCATAGAGGACATAAACAAAAAATGCTATGTTATAAAATGGCTGTCTTTGGGTGATGTTTTATTTGTATTCCATTATATATTAGAAAAAATAATTAATTGGTAAGTCACCTCCTCTAATTTTAGCTTAGACATATTCCCTGAATCCACTCTTTCAAAACCATTTTGGCTTGGAGGGGTGGGAATAGATTAGGCATTTATTAAATATTTTATACAGTTAAAATTTGGGTTTGTAAGCAATTTTAGCAAAATGGGGGGTGAATCTATGGGAACTGATATACTCTATATGTGAATTTGATGTTTCTGTAATAATATCAATACCTTTTATGATGTAGAGGAATCTAGCCAGATCTTTTCAGAGTTAATACCAGGGTTCTTTCAGCAGTGGTTACTGAAAAATATAGTTTCAGGAATACTCATGTTTCTTCTGCTTAGACTACTCAGGGGTATTTAAAGATATCACTTGGTAAGTGCATTAA
Organism: Machaerirhynchus nigripectus; assembly: GCA_013397975.1. Taxonomy (NCBI): domain Eukaryota; kingdom Metazoa; phylum Chordata; class Aves; order Passeriformes; family Dicruridae; genus Machaerirhynchus; species Machaerirhynchus nigripectus. Next base: position 43,851 of record VZRQ01005622.1, read on the forward strand.
TCAGATGATTGCATTTTGAGGTTTTTGGTGTTACTACCTATGTCATAAAAGCTATACCATCTTCAAAGTGAAGTAACACAATAACAAGGACCCGTGTTTGTGGATCTAGAACATAAGTGACACAATTTAATGGCTTCACACCTAAAGATGTCTGCAACCATATTAAATTCTTACAGGCAAATGAGGATTCGGGAAATCCACAGCACTTCTTCTGTGGATTTTATTAGTTCCACAGGAGGGAGTCTTTCTGCTATAGATTGTACAATCTACAATCATGCTAAAGGAGCTTGTAAACAGTGCTTGAGGAAGCTGCCATTCTTTAGATCTCAGAAACTCTGCAGGAGGTAGCTCTTCCACTACAGATCTTAGAAGCACAGGCTATTCTAAGTACGGTATAATTCTAATTAACTACACCATCAATTATGTCAAACAAGGGCACAATCACTGACCTTTCACTAAAGGCAAAGCCATCAAAGCAGGTTTTTTTAAACTGTGTAAGGGAGGAGGACCAAAGGAAGACCTCATATCACCATCTCTAGAGACTGTGATAGATACAGACATCATAGGAGTGGAGGACCCTGCTAGCTTCCTAGTTGTTTCTCTGTCATGTGGTAAATAGTGTGCTCTGTAATGGGAGTCTTCCTCACAAACCTGTCTAAAGTTCTGTACGTTCAAAAAATGAATAATCTCTAGAACAACATAGATACTTTGTTCTATAAAGCTTTTTTTCTACAATCAGAAAAATAAGCTAGTTTCAGATAAAAACCCTTTTTGAAAATGCAACTTTCAAATAAAAGCTGGAGAAAGCAAAGCAAAACCATAGAAAGCAACATTTGTTTACAAAAGAAATAAGAGCAAAAGGCTTTGTTACTCTCCTTAGTCATAGCAGGAATAAATAAAATTATTATTACTAATATATATATATAAAACCTACAGATAAGCAAACATAATGGTTAACACTAAAAACTGAGCCAAGTTAAACACTGCTGTGGGACCTTTGGACACTACTTCAAGATCCATAACATTTAGCATGCTTTAAAAGACTGAAACAATGATTCCAGTTTCAATATTTAGTAAATTCACTCTGGAAGAGCCTAACTCTTTCCACTGACTCGGGGGAAACCTAGATTATTTGTTCAACCTGGATGCCTGCCTTTTAAACTGCTAAAGTAAGATAAAATGAATGATTGTTTGCACTATGAGGAAGAGGCACAGGGCTTAAGCAAGCTCCACTGATCTTCGCCTTTGTCCTCCTCTATCTCATTCCCATAAGTATCTGCTTTTCTGACTTCTTTATCTATATTTTTAAAGTGTCTTCAGTTTCTCAGACAGCTTGATATCATCTTATCATCTGGTTTGCCAAAATCTCATATTGCACAACACAGTACAATTGCTGCTCTGAAATGCTTGAGTCTTGAACTCTAAGTTTCATTATCACAAATAACCACTGTGTGCCTTTTATTTTCAGTGGAACTGGAACTGTATGAGTGTGAGTCTGTTAGAGGAAAGCAGGTTTTCTTCGGAAATCTAGAACAAGAGCTAAAAAAGCCAAAATGTATAAATAATAAATAAATTTATTTAAAAATAAATTTTAAAAAGAAATGAGAGACTAGCATGAGAAAATTCAAAAGCACAAGTAGAGGAGGGGCAGACACTGATTTCTTCTCTCTGGTGCCCAGTGACTTGAGGGAATGGCCTGAAGTTGTAGGGAGGTTTAGGTTGATATTTGAAGAAAGTTCTTCACCCGGAGGTGTTTGGCCACTGGAACAGACTCGCCATGGAAGTGGTCACAGCATCAGCCTGACAGAGTTCCAAAAGATTTTGGACAATGCTCTCATGCACATGGTGTGACTTGGGTATGGTGTTGTGCAGGGCCAGGAATTGGACTCGATGGTCCTTGTGGGTCCCCTCCAACTCAGTTGATTCTGTGATTCTGCAAAAAGTAGATTTTCTTTGGAAATCTAGAACAAGAGGTAAAACAAGCCAGAAAGTATAAATAAGTAAAGAAATAAATAAAATTTTTAAAAGAAAGGAAAGGCTAGCATAAGAAAATAAGAAAGACAGCACAAGACAGAAGGATGCCTGTCTATCTAGACATCTCTTTAAAAAAGGCAAATTAATAAGCAATTTGATGGCAAATATTAATTTGTGCTAGAGGCTCATAGATAGGACTCTTTCCAGGAGACAAATAAAGACCAAATGTGCAGATATATTACTTATGAACCTGTAAATACTGAGTAACAGCATCCCTAGAAGAAGAACAGGTGCTCTTGTGATCTAAAAGGAGCAGCTACACTGACTGCTATGTGAGAAATATATTCCTGGAAGACATAGTGAACACACTGCAGTGCTGGTAGAGATTGGTTAACATAACTTAAAGGAAAAGCCCTTCCAAACAGTATTCTTGATATTGACAGCTAAGACTCGCTCTAGCACGAGGTTACATAGGGAAGACTAGAAATTAGTAAATGCATTGCAGAGAAAGAACCATGTATACAATCTGTAGTTTGGATTTATTAGAAATATTAATATAACAATACACTTTTTTAGGCATTGCTTTGGTTGAGCAGATAAGGTTTAAGAATCTGTTCACCCTCCCATAAGTATTCCATGATCCAGCATAAGAGGAAGAAAAACGACATAATTGAAGACCACAGATGTCTCATCAGATTTACAGTTGTGCTTTGCACTGGTCTCTATTTTATATGCTGTCACCATTCAATGATTCTGATATACTTCGATGAATTATTTAAAGCTAAGGAATATCAAAAAAATCCCTCAGTTAAAAGTTGACTCTTGTACTTAATTTTTTCTTCACTAGATCTGTCACCACTGCTATTATGACCATAGAAAAGAAAAAGAAAAAAAAAAAAGAAAAAAGAAAAAAAAAAAAAAAGCTGTGTATGGGTTTTAACTTAAAAAAGGGATTGTCCAAGAAAACACACAACTGGCATTTTTTTCTAATGTGAAGCCTCAATTTTGAAGATCATTTTCTTCAGATTTTCCTGTGATGAACTGAACTCTTGTTCTTCAACATCTGAATTTTATTATTTGTGATAATGATCACTGCTGAGCATGTAGGAAGATTTAGATCAACTGAGACAGCAAGCAAAACCTGAACCTTTAACTTCTCCTCCAGCCTCCTTCAAGATGTGCTACCTAGTAGTTTTTATAAAACAGCTAATTTTTAAATTATTTTGGTTTTGCTTTCCCCATTCAGGAATAACTAGAGAAAAATGAATTTATGTTGTTTCTGATTTATGGCAAGGTAGTTCACACATTCCTATTTACTGTATCTGGCCAGAATACAGTAGCTGATGTTCATTCCACCACTGAGTACATATGACTTGTACAATGAACTGTAGTGGGTCAAATAGTGGTGACTAATAACCCTAATAAGACTTATTCTATGTTGGAGCTAACAAATCCTTTATCAGTACTTCAACCATTCTGCTTACGTGGCCTCATTGTTAAGATTATGCTTTTCATCTATGGGAACTAATCCCTTTCATATACAATTTTAGCAAGAAGCTTATAAGATGTGTATTAAAGCATATTGACTTGTCCAACAATAAAAAGTACAATTAGGCTTCCAACACAGAGCATTACTAATTTGCATAAAAACCTCTCTAACCCATTCCTTTTACTGCAGAATATAAACAAGAGGTTACATTCTGTACCACGCACCAGTAATTTACTGTAAAATCAGTAGATAGCTGTACCTGTGTAATAGTGTTCACTTTCTTTGTGCAAATCTTTTAAAAGTGAATTGACATCCCGAATGTATCAATAGGAAATAATATAAAAGATCATTACACTGAATGACTAAGTACAATGGGTTCCTTTGATAATATCCCATAATGCAATAACTCAAGACTTACTTATTGAGAGTACCTATCCTGATAGAATCATGGGTAGGGTCACACTATAGACTCAGTTTTATCATACATTGCAGTTGCAAGAGCTCATTTTCTTAATGTACTATTTAAGCAAGGAGCTTATAAGAACCATAGAAGAGTAATAATGACCAGTCTATGCATAAAAATGTATAAATAGTTAGACTCCCAACACTGAGAATTTCCATCTAAGAAGATTACTTAATATCCCTTTTTCAAAATCTCTCATTTCCATAACCGAATAGGTGCTATTGTCTATCCACTCTCCAAGTGCTACAAGTCTTTGTAGCACTACCGGAATTTCTCTTCAGCGTGTACTCTGGAACATATTAAATTAGATTTCTAAAGTACATGCCAACTAGTAAATAATAGTAAGACAGATTCATATGAGGTTTAGACTGCCTAGGAGTAGCTGGAAGAAAATCAAAAGAACATACTGCTTGTCATTAAGTGCTTTTACCTACAGAGAGCACAGAAATTCCTCATGGCTAGAGATGATTAGCCTTCTCTTCACTTGCTTAATAAAGAACAGTATTTCCTTACCAAGGTAACACAAGATGACATTGCCTCAGGTCACTGCAGGGCATGTCATATCATGTAACACAACATAACCTGACGTAACCTGATCCAACAGGCTATATGCCTGTTGCTTATTTGTAGAAAATATTACTTTTTTTGGAAGAGATGACATGTCACCATAGGCAAAACCCACATTTATTCTACCTTTTAGTCCAAAGACTTCTGTGTTCACAATTAACTTGGAGTTTAAGACCAAATCACAAGGAATAGTAACAATTTTCTCTTCAATTATTCTGTGTTGCCTATACTGAAAAGGTAATTTCTAAAGCTACCTTTTAGACAAACTATCTTTAATCAGAAAAGAATAGGTTTATAGAAAGTGAAAATGTGCCCTGTGAAATGACCCTACCCAAAAACAACAAAGAAAGATCTAAACTCATCAAGATGTTATGACCACTACTCCTTCCATTTTTAGGATGGAGGAAGGTCCTTAGGAACCTGGGTTCTCAGGAATATGCCAGTTTGTTCATGTCAAGATCAGAACAATCATTCATGATGCTCTCCATTTTGCTGATACATATGATTACTGAATGATGTATTATTTTTAAAAGAGTGTTAGTGAATTGCTTTCTAAATTGTAAATATATTTATTCTTTATTAAGACAGAGAAAAACTAATCTATAACAAAAACTTAAAATTGGCATGTTACCAAACAAATTATTACTTTCTAAAATATCTAATCTGAGCTGTCAGCATAAAGTGATCTTATTTTAAAAACCCCAAACCATACATCTAAGTAACTTAAGGCATTACTTTTGAAACTTTAATCCTACTGAACTCTTTGCTGAAGTAAACAGCAAAAGCTAAGGAAAATATTTTTACAAATTAATTGTAAGAGAAAAATAAACTAACATTAGGCCAAATTAACAAGAATCCTAATTAAATTTTAACAGTGTTTGAAAGGTTTGCTGTGCTAATTAGATAAAGTAGTATAAATTTCTCTCGCATTCACAAATAACGAAGCACCAAATAGAACATAGAGAAATTCACCCCAAGCATCAGGTTAGTATGTGCTCTTCAGCTAACTGATTTTTACTATGTCACACAAAACCCAAAAAGTTTAGTCAAGAAAGAAAGAAAAAAATAAAGCTTTTTATAAAGGTATTAGTTTGCCCCAATATCAAAGAAACAACCACAGAATTTTCTTGTTATAGCTTTACTCTTTCAAAACTTCATCCCCTTGTTTTACACTTCTTTCTTTCTTTCTTTCTTTCTTTCTCTCTTTCTTTCTTTCTCTCTTTCCTTCTCCTCTTCCTTCCTGCCTTCCTTCCCATCCTTATTATTGTAGAGTACCTGTTTGGTAACTGTAGGAAGGTTAATAATTTGTTAAACCATGATTCTTATTATTACAAACAACTATGCAAGATCTTCAAGTTCAAGATCTAGGATGGTTGTTCACTTATTCCATATTTTAAAAATCCATATTTATTACAGTTTTGTTTCAGCAACCTCTTTTTATATGCACATTATGTTGTCCTAGGGTACAATACAGATGTACTTAAGTGTTCTATTACCACCAGCTGTGGGCCATTAGCTGTTATCTCCTGCTATGACCCACCCCTGATAACAGACAATGGGCCATCAAGAAACCACTGCATGACTCATGGACTTATCTCATCCTATTGTGACATGCTCTGCCCAGGAGGGAGGAGCCAAGCATTCCCACCTGGATATAACCTGGCCTTGGAACTGCTGGAGCCCTGTGTACTGAGTTCCCAAAGGAAAAGAGCTACTAGTGCACCTTCAGGTGGAGGCCAGACCTTCCATAGGATCACTGCTTCAACAGAACTACTTCATTTGGACTGCTACCACCACCCTAACAGGGTGCCAGGTTGCATCTGACTTTGTCAGTGCTTTTCCTTGTATTATTACACTTATTTTTAATTTTTAATCCTGACTTGTGATTTCCCACTGGTTTGTTTTCAAACCAATACATATGTATATTTATACAAGTATTGTAAATTAAGTAAAGGACACCTAAAAATCATATTTTACAGAAACAGAGATTCCCAGGAGCAGAAAACTTTTGTTGGGTATCCAAAATCCATTCTTTTAATTTGTAATTCTTTGCCTTGGTAAGCAGGAGTGAGGCAGCAAGAGGTATAAAATTAGAGGGCTGTTTTTAAAGTATGAGTCTTTTTCAGGCTAACAGTATGTTCAAAAATCAGTCCTTAAAAAATATGACAACAATTGAAAAAGCTAGATCTCAATGCTTTTTATATTTGAAAAAAATTCCATTCACAGTACCTGAACACCTAATTTGATTAATCTATGATTTGGGTCTGAACTTTGCATCCTAGGCATGTTTAGTTTAGAAACATTAAATTAGTTTTAATCCTCAGCAGTGAAAACCTGCCACCATTCTGTGCTTGTAGCAATATACAAAGGCATGAGCAATACAATCACCTCAGAGGAAGTGCTGCTTTGCTATTTCCCCTCAGTTTGACCCTTGCTAGCATGCATGAATCAAATCAACAGCTTGAAGATTTTGCGGACCCAGATTAACATATTTGCAAAGCTCCGTTGGATTTTTACAAAGAAAGCAGATATGAAAAGAAAAACTTTGTTGTTTATGGAAAGTCTGATAAACATGTGGTCAACACTTGGATTTTAAAGGGATTCTATTCCTTGATCAACAAAAGTACAATAGACAACTTCTGAGACATACAAATAGTAAAACAAGGTGATAGCAAAAAAAAAAAGAGCTGCCAAGTGCTTTTCTTCACCTCTTTGATTTTGTTTAATGACAATGAATCAACTTTTAAAAACATTAGATTAAAATAAGAGGGTAAAAAGAACAATCCTTGTAAAATATGCATTTAAACATGGGAACATATATATCATGAAGCATATGTTTTCCTGATATATTTTATTTTGTGAAAAATCATGTTGGTGAATGCATTTCCATATGACAGTGTTTTGCATCTTGGAAATGCTAGATGAAATTGCTGTATGCAAATGATATAAAATTAATGCCCAGTATAGTTTCTGTACAGCCCACTGACCTCTGCAGGGTTCATGACAGAAAATTCTGTCCTTTAAGCATAAAATATTGCTGCTTAATACAGACAAATATATGCAAAAGAAATTGCACTAAAATAGAATTGAGTTCTTGCTAGCTTTTCTGCAGTATACATTAGAAGAAGGGCAAAAGGTATCACCATTCTAACGTGATGTCAGTAATCAGGAGATGCATTGGCATAGCAGCCCTTTTGCAATCACTGGCCTATTGTCCCTATTCAGCTTGTAGAGTGAATTGGAATTAGTCTTTTATTTGCTTTGAAGTACATAGTAAATATAACACTGCTACAGAAATGTATGGGCCCGGGTGAGATGACAAGATGTGGCTGATCAGACTTGTAGGTCATCTTTTTACATCATAGAACGATAAAATGCTTTAGGTTGGGAGGGACCTTAAAAACCACCCAGTTCCAACACCCCTGCTGTAGGCAGGGACAATTTCTACCACATCAGGTTGCTCAAAGCTGCATCCAGCTTAGCCTTGAACATTTCCAGGGATGGAACATCCACAACTACTCTGGGAAATTTGTTCCAGTGTCTGGCCACACTCACAATAAAGAATTTCTTCTTAACATCTAATCTAATTCTACCCTCTTTCAGTTTAAATATACCGGCCATCATGTTTCAAGACTGGTCAGACCAACTGCTTTGGGACATGAAATACTCTCCCTTAATGAAGCAAAGACTAACTACATTTCATATATCTATCTTTTAAAGTTCTGATGATATGTGAGACCAATCCCATTCCAAAAGTCAGGACTGTGGGGCTTTCTTCTCATTTATGCCAATGAATGCAAGCCATTTATCACTCCAGGCTTCCAACCAGCCAAGTCTAGGAACATGGTGGAGTACACTCTATCTTTGCTACAGAAATTTTCCTACGAGAAGTGACAAAAGGATTCTGTGTTGAGGTTTGACTCTAACCTAAACAGACAATTCTGGCAAGCTTTCCAGGAATTACAGTGCTATGTCTACAGAGCGTGAGATGTGGTCTGAAGTTCCTGTAAACAGCAATAGTTTATATCTTAAGGCAATCAAAGATACAATGATTCTAGCTTCACTTGGATAAAAATAGCAGAATTTTAAATTTTAAGTAGCATAGACCTCTGAGATCATCAATTCCAACTTTTGACAGAACAACGCCATGTCAACTAGTCCATGGCACTAAGTGCCACATCCAGTCTTAACTCCAGGGATGATGACTCCACCACCTCACTGGGCAGTCCATTCCAATGCCCAATCACCCTTTCTGTGAAGAACTTCTTCCTAATGTCCAACTAAACCTTCCCTGGTGCAGCTTAAGACTTGTGTTCTGTTCATCTATCCCTAGTTGCCTGGAAGAAGAGGCTGACCACTACCTGGGCACAATCTCTTTTCACGTAGTTGTAGAGAGTGATAAACTCTCCCCTGAGCCTCCTTTTCTCCAGGCTAAACAAAAATTCCAAAATTCCTTCAGCAGCTCCTCATAGAACATGTGCTCCAGACCCTTCACCAGCTTCACTGTCCTTCTCTGGACATCTCAATGTCCTTCCTGAACTGAGGGCCTCAGAACTGGACACAGTTGCACCTCAAAGTACACTTGCATCAGACTTTGAAATGTTATGGTCTGATCCTGCCACGTGCCAGTGTGCTCTTTTCCCACTGACTATACAGATAAAAGAACACAGAGAGAGTTCGACCTTTCGACTTTTCATTCTTTACCTGACATTTATCCATCTGAAACAATGGCCAACTCGAAAAATCTCTGTTATATGGAAACACAAAGAACATGAATTTTCTTCTCTGCTATTAAAAAATTCTTTCACTTTTACTATATACATCAAGCTGCCAAGTAACATATCTTTGTTAGCAGAATATTTGAATTAAGCAGCATTTGACAAAGAAACTGTATACTTGCCAAAGGAACAGTGATTTTTATTTCCTGCTAAAAGAGGGGTTTACAGACTGAAGCAAACTTGGAATAAGAAAAGCTTTAATGGTTAAAAGATGTCGCTTTCTTTGGGGAAAGAATAAATGTAATTGTTATGGGCTTGGTTTTATAACATATCTGCTTAAAAAAGTAAAAAAAGTCTTTGCTTTCAAAAACTTCACTTGGTTTCTCAGATTTTGGGGCCTGCTCCTGTTATAGACATATGTAAATTTATATGTAGGACATTATCTGAAGGAATAGAATGTATTTAAGCAGAGATAAATGAATGGCATTGTCAACTCTGGACATAAAAATGTCATGAAAGTTTTCTGAAAATTGCTATTTTTGTTAAAACAATTGAAGTTTTAAGAATTTTTAATAGTTCTTTCACTTGCATTCTCACTTGTGAGCCTTATATATAACTAAGCTGACAAAGTCAATCTTTTCACACCTAGAGGATCACTTTTTAGAAAAGAAAGATGACCTTCTTATACACTGCTTTTACTTCAGGATGTGGTGCTGTAAGAGAAAACACTATAAATGTTGAGGTTTACCACAATGAATTCTGGTTTGAAAGAAATTAAGACCTCGTTTATCTACTACTACACACATGGTAGGATATGCCTGATAAGCCATACTGCAAAAGACCTTCTCTGGACTGAAAACTATTGAAATATATCTACCATAGTAATATGTATGGCTTTGTAAATGTTTTCTGTCTTTTATGATCAATTTTGGTTTATCCTGAGCACTCCATTCCTTTCTTTCTTAGAAGAAACATGAGATGTAAACCCCCTCAGATAAACAAAAAATCAAACTAAGTCACATATTACAGACCTAAACCAGGAACAAAAGGTTCTTAAAGAACCAACTGCAGAATATTTACTTTTCTGTACACAGGGACAGTGATCACTTCTCAAATTTGTACATGGTTAAGGACTTGAAATTAAAGAAATAATTGTTCGTATTCAGCATTTCTGAAAACAGTCATTAAGTCTCTTGTGTGCTTATTGTCTCTGTAAAAGACAGACAAGAAATGTTGTCTCTGTCTTCCAGAGGCATTGGTAATGTAAGATTAGATAGACAAATTTTGGTCCCAATTTTCATGTTTGAGATATTTATCTTTTTTTCATTAATGAAAGCAAAATAAACTTCTAGCCACATTAGCTATAATTTAATAAAATGTTTTGTTTGTTTGCTTAAATAAATCAGTTATTTAACCAAAAGGCCTTGAATTAAATATGATTTAAAGGCCATCTTACATATGGATCCAGGACTGGAATTTCTCAAAACTTGGTCATAATGAGCTACAGCTAAAATAAGGGAGGTGAGACAAGGAGGGAACATGAGATCAATGAGCTTCCTGCTGGGACACCTAAAGTTTCAGATAGATGGAGAGACCAATGAGAAAATGTTGAGGGATAATAGATAACTCAAATTCTTGAACAAATTCTACAGTGAAAATATGACTTGATAAGAAAACTCATAAATGTATAAGTCTAAGAGTCCAGCCACCTTTCCCAGAGTTTGTGCACAGGAAAAGTCTTGTGGGACTCAGTTTAGAGGGGTGCTGAGAGTGTGTGGGCCTCTGTTCAGATGGGCAAATTAATCTCTCTGTGGTAAGGGGAAATTGCTAAAGTATGTAATTTTAACACAATAAAGTGACTTCAGAGTTTTATTCTAAACCTTCTGACCAAACCTCTCTGAATGTGATAAATTTTTATGGATTCTTGTAATTACAGATCTGGATTAAAGCTAAGACACTTAGAGGATATGTCTCTCTTTCATAAGGTTTCCAAGGTTTTCCTATAATAATCAATTACCATAATGAGTTTTTTTAAAGCTGCCATTTGTCACTTTCTTAAAATATATAAACTACCCAGTATAAAGATAAATAGCTAGAGCCAGCCTACCCTGAGGTCCTCTAGCAAAGATGTCCATTAAATCAAAATCAAGTGGGAAACCTGTTGGATTTTATTTCAAAGTCAATCCTGCTTGTGTTAAATAAAATCCGCTCTAAAAAAGTGTAATTTTATGGCAAGAAGCACTGTTTTCTTACCAGAACCTTTAAAAAAGAGGTGTTGGTCTTAATCCTAGAAACTGAAGGCAATCTGTCTTGGAAGAAGAACATGCAACTACAGAAATCTGACACCTGTGTATGACAGGACTGGGGAAATGATAAACCATATGGTTTTATTTCTGACGATGTTTTTGGTATCTGCCACAGTTTTGACAGTGCTGATATGGCAGGTTCCTCCCACAGACTGACTCTGCTGTAGATGACTTTGCTAGCTGTTGAGATCTGTGCAGTTGAAACCAGGTAAAGCCACTGTACTCCCATCTCCTGTCAACATTCATCATTCTTCTCACTCTTTAATTTAACATGCATAACCTCTTAATAGCAATAAGGTAACATCTTTGGTTAAAAAGACTGCGTTCACTTAGGGCACAGCTGTTGGACATTCCAAGCAAGTAATCTACAGATATTCTTAACATGTGTACTTCAAGTTTTTAAATCGTTCCTGGATCTCTGGTCAGACATGTCCTATTGCATATGTAGGCTCTTGAATCTTGAACAAATTATACCTTGTATAAGTAACAGTTCAACAACCCAAACAAAACACAAAGTTGGAACAACAATACTTTGCAAAACACAATTGCTGATTTGTTGCTGGCAGTTCTGGCAGAAATGGATGGTTAGGTCAGAAGAAGAACCCCTCTAAGTTTCTGTGAGAAGTAATTTCAGAGAGGCTCATATTTTTTGAATAAAAAAAAAGATTTAAATTCCCTTTTAAATTTTAACTTTTTTTTTCCCATGAAGAATGTATTCAAACAAGAAGATATCTGACATCCTGAGGCTGGTTATGTTTCACACCTAAGCCAATGCCACCCAAATAAATAGAAGGAGATAGTTACAGATGAACAAACAAGTACTTTGGCTCATGTATACTTACTGGAAATTTATACTAAGTAAGAACCTCCAGGAAAAGGCAGCTGACAGGTGTTTTTAAAAGTCTGTAGCTAATGACCGTAGCTGAAATAAGACTGAATCATTTTTAGCAATCTGTTTAATAAATTCTATTTTAAAATAATGACAAAAGTCTTTATTTAGCTAGAAAGTAATAGTATGAAAACAGAAATGAGTAAACTTCCAGGAGAATGTGTTTCTTCTAAGCATTTTATGAGTGCTTTTTTCAGTCTGTGAACAGCAATGAGAATTTTGTGAGGACACTTGAATGCTACTAGCTCAGGAAATGCCTGCTCTCTACTCGGCTCTGGAGGTTCTTGTGACCTCTTGCTCATTCAGGAGCACTTTGGATCTGCTTAGCTGGACTCAGATGACCCAAAATTCTGCAGGAGTAGTGTCCACCCTCTAGTGGAGGGCATTTTCATAGCTATGTACCTGAGTAGGCTTACAGATGGGAAAGACAATGAAAATGCCATAGGATTTTTTGCAGAACATTGGTATAATTTGCAGCAATCCCAGAATTTCTTCTGAAAAAAGGTTATGCTGTTAGAAAAGCACATCAGATGAGTTGTGCTGATCCCATTCTCTTTTCTCAACAGAAGACAATTCTATTCTTTCAAATGTACAGATGACTGTGGCACAGGTCCGACACTTCTAACACAGAATCTGCATTTCAGTTGTGCATCTAGACTGTTTGAATAGATCCAAGGATTTTGTAACCTGTACTTGAATATTTTGCAATTCTGTTATTTTTCATGTAGTTCAATGAATTCTTTACTAAGTACACCCTTTCTTTAGATGACTGTTACATCATATGTCTCATTATCTTGTGTACACATGTAATTCTATATAGAGAGACTTCTGCTCTCGAACAAAAATTATCTTCCCTTTAAGAATGTACTTTTCCAAGAAGTTCATTTTGCTGTAATTTGATCCTTAAACACAGAACTGTCTGACATTTTTTGGTTGTATACAGTGCTTACATAAAAGTTTTGAAAATATCTCATTGACCTAAAAGCCTGAATTTTATTTTTAAAAATGACAGAGTGACATATCAAATGCTAAAGGACTAAATCATTTATCTTAGGCAAGAGTGAGCTACTGTCTGTGCTTACTGTTAAAATTGTGCATAGATTCAACATCAAGCCCAAGGAGAAGCTTATCCTGACCTCATCTATCCTGTCCCAAAGCCTCTGCTGAACGACAGCTGTCAGCAGTCTCCTACCTGCCTTGTGCTCTAGTTAAAACTTATTTGTTTTTCGCAGTTTATCAGTACAGAAGTTACCATTCCCACTGTATTTTTATTCCTGAATTTATTCCTGAATGAGCCTTCTACTGCTCTTGATTAACACCTGTGGAAAAAAAACCCAGGGCCAATTCCTAGAAGAGGTCCACTGAACAAACATCTGAACAATAGGGATGTTTACTCAAAGTTAAAGCTCATTTGTTTAAGTCCATTTACAGGCTTCAAACTGACTCAGAATGAAAATGAAAATCTTATTGTAAATGTATACATACCCAGAACATACCTAACCCCACAACTTCCTTGAATATGTATAGAGCAATAATTTTTAATACCCTTGAAATATCCTTTCATCTGCTACCTGAATGCACCCAAGGGTTTGGGTGCCATGCAGCATATGTACGGCTTCTTATGGGATTCAAAACTATATGTTTCCCATGCCATTTCCAGGCCTTCATCCAATAAGGCAATATTTGCATGATTAAATTTAACATTCCTGGGCACTGAAATTTGATAATCGTATTGTTAAATTGTTTGACTGGCCTCAGCACGGTTTTGCTCCTGGACAGCTGGACCTTGGTTTTGAAAACCTTTGCCAGGCACAGCTAGAGAGCTAGTGCTATTCACAGACTATTCACAAGAGATGGTTTGGATGAAGCCATCCTGTTTTAAAAGCTAAAAGAGCGTGATAGTAGAGCATTACAACACTGGTGAGAAAACTTGTTTATAACTTTTAAGAAAGTACATTTTAAAATATAAATAGGAATCTCAAATTAAAACATTAGCTAATGTATTTTGATCAATACTGGACATGCCATATATGACAACCTGTTCAATTTGAAGTATTGAATGATAAATCTGAATTGGTGGAAACTACAAGGAAAGGGACGACATTCAGAGCCTGCTGAAATAAAAACCAGCTGTTGGCAGCAATAGAATCTTTCACAATTGCAAAGAGAATATTTTCTTCATTTCAGTTAAATTGATTCAATTACTAATTCACTGAAAGATGAGAAACTGCCTGGGAGTTGACAAATTATAAAGATTTGTTTTCTGTCTCTATTGTTAAAAACCAGGTTTGGGAAGATGAGCTCTACTAATTCTAAAATCCTATATGAGGGCAAAAGGAGATGGCTCAGTTCCCCTCTCTAGCTAAGTCTGCAACCCTCAGTGTGGAGGTTCCAGTCTCTGTGATCCAAGGCTTAGTTTGGTACAGCACAACTCTGTGACCTTGGCTCAGTTTTTCTGGGAAAAATTTTTTTTAAGGTATGAGAAAATCCGTGAGCTAAAACCATAAAAGAAAAGAAAAGTGAAAAAACAGAATTGAAACTCCTGAGATGGTGATATCAGCTCAAGGACTCAAGAAGGAAAACACTGACATGGAAAGGTAAAAAAAACCCAAGACAAAAAGCAAGTAACAGGAAATCAGCAATGCATCAACACTGCAGGAAGGAGGTGCAGCTCCTTCCACAGAGCAATCCAGGCCTCTGCTTCTCTACCTGATGGGCCTCCAGGTTCTCATAAAGTATCTTGAGGAAAGTAGGAGTGAATATAATACTCCTTAGCCTAGTTACGTGTAGTGACCAGTCCTCTGTCGTGTGTATTAACTAACAAATGACCACTGCATATTCTTAAAACGTGTATATTCTTCTGGCAGAGCTTCTTCCAGCATGGCAGAAGATGCCAGGACAAAAACGATCTAGTGACCGAGGGCTGCAGGTGGTTTAATGTAGCAAACTAAAATGAAAAATTGTTAGATAAATTCATCTGTTCCTTATTTAGAAGAAAGTTAAGTCTGTTTTGCTTATATTAAAAAATATGAATTATTTTGTGCTTCTTTAAAAGAAGAGTCTTTTCTGAAGATATCAAGCATGAGGACACGACACCCATTTGGTTAAACCAGACATAATATAGCAACAAAATATACAAACAAAATATATATACAAAATATAGCAAAAACCATGTACTAACATTATGGATATATCCATTAAAACTCACATAAATCCATATTAGCAGAAAATTTACTCAAATATATATGCAAAGATTTCATATATCTAACTGTCTAGCAAGGAGAAGCATCAGATACAAAACTTGCTTTAACAATATATTTTAATATTTGCCAAACATTAGGAGCCAGTCTTTTTACGGAAAAAAAAAAAAAAATATTAATTGAAAATTGTGATTGTAAAAAACTACTCTAGAATTTATCCTAGAGAAGGAAGAATTCTTGCAATTCTGCCTTCGTCAGGATTATGAACCTACGACCCCTAGAAAAATGTTCAGCCACCAAGAACAGCAGGATGCACCCAATCAACGCACTGCTACAAGGCTGGTGCCATTTGTGGTATTTGGCTTTTTCAGTCATGGTGTGGTTTACGTGGCACCAGGCCTGCTAGAGACAAGTGGGGTTCACCTGTCTAAAAAGGGAAAAGGATTCCAGCCCATGAATTGACCGGGCTGTTTGAGAGGGCTTTAAACCCATGGGGAAAGGGATAAAACCAAGCTTGCTAGAGATGAGCCTGGGAGCATCATGCCAGTGCTGGGGTGAAACTGAAAGCCCACGTGAAGTGTATCCACACCAGTGCACACAGAATGGGAAACAAACAGCAGGAGCTGGAAGCCACTGTGCAGCAGGAAAGCTGTGGCACAGTGTCCATGAGGGAAACATGGGGGGATGACTTACATGACTGGAGTGATGATAAAGTGGAGTGCCTATAGGTAAGGATCAGGGGGAAGGCTAAGCAGGCAGCCATCCCAGTGGGAGTCTGTTGTAGACCACCCAGCCAGGATGAAGAGGCAGGTGAAGTGTTCTATAAGCTGACATTTCACTAGATGGAAACTCAGCACAGCAGAGAGGAGGCAGTCAGGAGTATGTGGAAGAGAAATTCCTGACACAGCTGATGAGCAAACTTACCAGGGGCACTTACTTTGTTTTCTGCACCAAAAATTGAACTTAAACTCTTTAATCATCGAGATACAGGTTAATAAATCACTACAAATTTGAGCTCATAATCTTCAGACCTGGAAAACATGAATCTTCTGCTGCATAACCCCAAAAGCAGCTAAACATCACTGCTGTCTTGGGTCTTTTTGTATTAAATTACTTTTGGTAATGTACAAAAAAAACCCTCCTCAGAACCAAAAAAAAAATTAGATTACAGGCCTGCTGTGTATCTGCAATCATGAATAGAGAATATATATGTTATTATATATTGTTAATTAAAGGATTTATGATCAGTTACTCTCTCTACCATCACCTTCCTATGTGGCCTTTCCTAAACCAATTAATGTCACTGAACCTTAGCTGAATTATAGGATGCATATTTCACAAAGTATCAGTGAAGTTAAATACATTACAGATTTGGAGGTCACTAGATAAGATTAGGCAAGTAATTTACATAAAGAAAGAAGGAAAGAACCCTCTCTTTTAGTATGGTTAGCTCCTTTTGGCACCCGTTATGGTATCTACTTGCCACTATGTTGCTTAGGTGTCCCTGGATGGTTTGGCATTAATAATATAGATTGGTCTTTGACAGCAAAAGAAGAAATATAGTTTTGATTTTAGTTTGTTGACATTTTTTCAGTTAAATATCTCATTTTCACTGAATTGTGTTTTCATATGAAGAGGAAAGAGAAACAAAGAGGAGATGTGAAATAAATAGGCTCCTCTGTAGAACCAAATGGAAATTAACCACAAGAAAAAGAATTTGTGAACCATCTGCCCTTCTACGTAGCTGAAATTCTCTCAGGAAATAAGATCACAGATAAATGAGAGAAGGAGCTAAAAGGGAAATGAGAATTCATCAAGATCCCAAATTTGAATTCTTATGTATTACAAGCTGAGGAGAAGGAACTACCAAAAGGGGAAAAAAAACCTCAGAAAAAACAGTTAAGGGACTTCCTTGAGGAGGAGAACATACAGCATGAAGAGCAGTTATGAAAACTAAGGTAGAAGAGGATTTCAGATTTTCAAAACCATTGTTAATAATACACCACCTTTACTTATATAGATGAGTTCTGTTCCATAACCTAGCACCTAAGAAAAATAACTACTGATCCATGCTCTTACATCAACATGTGAAGGAGTATATTTAATGATTTTAAAAATAATAAATGTATTGAAAACAGAGAAAATCATTTAACAAAACAGGAAACATTACCAATTACTCTAAGATGAAAGTTTTTGTGAAGAACACTGCAGGTAAGTCTCTATCATATTCTAAGTAAGGGATGACAGAGAAGTCCGTTTCAAAAAGAGAAAAGCAACATCATTAAAAATATCAAAACTTTGTATTTAAATAAAAAATAGGCAGTGGTTTTCAGAGACAGACCTTGTATTGGCTATGTAATTGCAATAGGTGAGTACACAGATATTAGCCTGAAAGTCTGCTTTTGAGGCTTAATGGAAACTCATTTCAAGGGTTCAGCTCTGCCTGAGTAGCTTTCATAAGCAAAAGCATCCAAAGACAATTGGATGTGATACTGATTCCATCACTGCCTTGTATACTGATGGTTACAGGTACTGCATGCCTTATGGCTGCTAGCTTAGTTTCATTAAGTTTGGGAATATTCTTGATTGGAATTGGAGGGGAGAGGAAGGGCATGTGAGTAACTGTGCACATAGAGACAGCTGCTAAATTCGGTATTGTAATATACTCAGGAACAAGACTCTGTTTACCATAGACAATTAAATATGAGTGCATGTATCACATTTCACGTGGAAAAAGGAATTCTTATGCATATGCAAAACCGCAGGCAAAATAAGACTGCAATATCTGTTACAGGAAAGCCACACAGTTGTGGATTATGTTAGGGTTAATGATTGCAAGTTCGAAATACATTTGGGAAGAAGAAAATGGAAGTATTCTACAGAATAAAATATATTCTTTGTCAATGACTTATACAGAACACTGGGCTTACAGAAAAAGCATTGGTCCAGATAAATAACTTCTTTATTTATGTCAAGAATTTTTAAAGTGCTACATTTAATTTTAATATCATGATGAGAAGTATTTCTCCTTCTTGATAGGCCTCATTACACTACACTGAGTATAGTGTTTGCCTTATTTAACAATTTTTATCAATCATTTAACAATGGATAATGCACTCAATGTCGATAGAAATACAAGCAACAAAGGCACAAGGGTACAATCAACTAGGAAAAACAATTTCTGTCTTAGAGTATGGCAGTACTATTGCAGTGAAATAAGAAAAATGTTGCTATTAAATGAAATATCTCAGGATGGTAAGAGGAATCTTTTGAATTCTAATTTTTATTTTGTGAAAATTCTTAATCATTATGACCTTTTTTTTGCACTAACTTATACTTTCTATTCTAAGAAAATGTAGGTGTGGCTAACATTTCTGTTCATAAATAGGCCAGTCACAGTTTATGAGAACTTTCATGCATCTCAGTTGAAAGAATTGAAGGTATAATATAATATATATGTATATCTCAGCAAGATGCTCTAAACCTAAAACTCCAAACTGATGAATTCAACATCATAGCTAATGATAAATCTAAAATTCTTCAATTTCTCCAGCATGTATATAAAAATATTAAATATTATTTCTATATATAGGTACTAATAATGATGAGTAATTTACTCATATGCTTCTTCATTTAAAGAAATAACATGTTCAAATCTCTTCTTTTGCCTAAGAGAGAACTATAATAAGGATAAAGATTTCATATGATACCATTCTGCTCTTGCTGCAAGTTGCTGAGGCCATCAATGCATAAGGGAAGTGTTTGAGTTGTGATGTCTGTCAATCTACTAAGCTGTTCATAAAGTTGTTTTCCTAGAGCTTCCTTAGCCTTGCAAAGGCAAATTATAGAGAAGATACCATCAGTCCTTTAAACTGATGTGCTCTAAAAATTCTGGATTGTGTTTATCTCAACAACAAAAAACCCCACAATGACTTGTCTGTTAAGCAGTTATGATTCTGTATGAATAATAAAAAATTATATAAATATTCAACAGCAGTCTACCCTGGCAAATGGAATATTTTTGTTTTCCATTAGCCCTTTTAAACTAATTAATGAATTAATGAGTGAAAAGAAGCAATATCAGACCTCAGTAGACCGAAGTGAGGTCACTCCGGTGCCATTTTCAATTAATGTTAGCATTTCATATGCATTACATACTATTGAATGATGACTCTTTGTGTGTTGGAACTATTTCATAGCTGGAAAAAGGAACCGAGGACTTGGTGCTGGGCCAGTTCAATTCTTTGTTCTTCCAACGACTCACCTTGTCTCCTTGAGTGAGCCACCAAAGGTGGCAGCTACTTGGAGTGCACCTACTTGGAGGAGTGATGTGAGGCGTAATTGAATAAAAGCATTAAACACCAGCATTTAACCAATGGAAGAAGAAATAGAAGTACAAATCACGTTATTATTTTTTTGAAATCTGCCTATAAAGAGACTACCATGTTTGGCAGCCTGTAGATGTTTGGGATTTTAATGAGACTACTGACAACCAACACTAGTAGCATGCCATGTGGAAGAACTACTAAAGAATAAAATGGTTTGTGGAGCTAAGCAATAAAGGAGAGGTTTCTCTGTGGCAATTTTTCAAAACGTTGTGTGGGGTTTTGAATCTGTGACTCCTATTGACTTAAATGGGAGTCATGCAGCTAAAAACGCATACAACACTTTGAAAATGTATGCCTAAGTGTTTTGTCAATAATCACACGTAAGTAATAAAATGGGATTCATTTTTTTCTACTCAAGACATATAAACATTATGTTTATATCAGCACAATTACTGACTTTCTGTAGCTTGATAGCTAGTCTTTAGTCATACTGTAATTGGCATCCTGATCACATAATGTCATTTTAATGTGTTCTTCAGAACACACATTACATTATTAGATTCTTGCTGTGAAAGAAGTGCAGAACAACTATATAATAAAAAAACTGCAACAATGCTAACTCAAAAAATCACTCCCCATTCAAAATGCAGTATAGATCAGTGTCTGAGTAATAATTTTCTATAAACATTTCCAAATTGTGGAACAGCTAATTTCTGGTGGAAAGAAATAGATCCACTGCATACCGTCTATACACTGAGAAAAAGAGCACATGGAAAGGCCTTGAAAGGATTATTTCAGGCAGTCAGAAGGGAAGAAAACTGTTCCCTCACTAATTGATAGCTTATGAAACATTTCCATACCAAAAAGTCTTCTGTACTCTGATTGGATAGTAGCAGCCAACTATTTGAAAAAGCCCAGGTTTTGTGGTATGTCTCATTAGCTGTAGTCTTTATTCACACCTCTGTTAACTGGCTGGTGCCCTTATCCTTCAGCAATTTTGAGAGGATAGACAAGCCAAATGCTGGGACTTGTAAAATGGATTATTCTTTTCATGGTTATTGAGGAACAATTGTTCCTCACTACGCAGACTGCTATTTCTCATTGATTGCAAAGCAAATCCTGAGCTTAATCTGACTCTCAAGCTATTAAAGATAATTTGTTAAAAAAAAGGAAAAGAAAGGAAAAAACTGTTGCACTGATGAATTCATGACATGTAAAGAATATTTGAGAAGAACAGGATGAAAAGAGACTGAGAGAGGCTGGAGCTATTATAATGCATTTAAAGTGGACACACGGAGGAAGTGCTGGGAAGATACCAGCTCAAAGAACATTCACAGGGGCTGGCTACAAGAGTTAAGAGAGGAGAGTATAAACTATTTCACTGTTTAATAATACCAGGTATGGAGTGATTACAATATTTTAAGATACTATCTCCAAGTAGAAATAACTTTTATTTAGCCTATTATGTAGTTTTGTAAGCAGAAAATATGAATCCTGGAATAATCATGTTAGGAGATTTTTTAGAAATGGGAACTCAGAAGAGGAATGTAAACTTATTACAATTACAAATTACAAACTTAGCCACAAAGTTCTGCAGTATGTGTTAGCCTTGACCTGCCATTATAATCTGCTTCTGCTGAACAGAAGCTGCCAGTTGTGTTGTTATGTGTTGATTTTACAAGGTGGACAAATACCTCCTAGAAAATACAAGATCATTGCAAGAAGTTTAGTGTGTTGAAACGGCTTGATAGTTTATATGGCATTTCTTGGGAACTCAGAATATAATGTCCCAGCACTGTAAAAACAACATTCTGAGGAATAACTAAAAGACTAGGCCTGATCGTATTTGCTGTATATTGGGTGGACTATTATAATTTATGAATCTAGCAGTTGTCTGGAAGATGAGAGATTTTTGTCTGAGTATAAAACAAGTCAGGACCTGTGCTTTTACTTCCCAGACAGAAAAAAAATAAAAAGAGACTGTGAAAGCCTTAACAGCTGCTGTAAGAAACATTACATTAACAAAGATGGTTATACATATTTGGTGTGGTTTATAAGATTTGTTTATATTTTGATTCTCAAGTCATTGAAAATCTTAGGAAGTTCAACAAGAACAAGTATAAGGTCTTTTATGTTGGAAAACATAATCCAGGAGTGCAGCACTGTCCGGGATTCACCTGGCTGGAGAGCAGATCTGTGGAAAGGGACCTGGGAATGCAGGTGGACAACAAGTTCAGTAGTGAGCAGTGTGTTGCTGCTGTGGCAAAGAAGTCAAGAGAACGCTGGGCTGAAAAATAACAACAAAAATATATACGAAACAACATGAAATTCTCGATTCATATTATGTATATCATGTTGTTAAAATGGAAGCTGGTTTTGCTAAAAGTTTGCCACATCAGCTGTGAATTTATTTGCTTCCTTCCTGGAATATCTGCACTGCTGTCAGTGACTGCTGCTCTTCAGGACCCACCTGGGTTAAACTGAAATCTCTTCAAGTGGAAGTATCAACCGGAAACCATGGTCACGTGGAACTTGGTTTACCATCTGAGTACTTAATTTGCTTCTCCAGGAGCTTCTTCAGCCCACACTCATCTCTTTGATGCTGAAAATATTCCACTGGTACTTTTGCTGTCTAGCGTGGAGTTTCTGCAGCTTATTCTAAGTAAACTGCAGTCACAGGAGAACCGGTATAGTGTTTATGAAAATAGATTAACCAGAAAGATTCTGAGAGTGTTTTCAGATACTACAGACCAGCACAGAAGAGAGCAATTGCAGTGTAAATTACCATAAAACACCTAACTTAAATAGTGTCATGCATGAAAATGGAGATACTGGCTTTTGCATATGTAAACTGTAGGTGATCAAGTTACAAGTAGGTAAAGTGTTAATGAAGTTACTAGTTAAAATACCCTTTAATTAAGAAAGTTCTATTTTGTCCCTGTTTCAGTAAAGTTTCCCAGTTCTGATTTGCATCATAAGATTTAGAAATATACTGTTTGATCAATGTCCAAGTTAAGTGATTATTGTATTGAGAAAACAAGATCTCAAAAGTGGTTAATTCAAATGATGACTGTTCAAATAGTGATTAAGTTGTTAATAGCTCCCTGAAGTTAAAAAGGAGTTGTGGTTTAGGTTCTCTACCGTTTAACTGCTTGTAAGTCCAAAACAGAGTTAAGGAAGTTGCATTTTTATTGAAATATCATTTGATTCTTTTTGAACCAGTTCCTCAGTTTAGCCATGCTCTAACAGACAAAACCCCTCACCCCCACAGTTAAGAGACTATTTTTAGAAATCCACCATCAGCCTGCAACCGGGCTCCATGGAAACGCAGAATTTTATTGAGGACTTTTCCCGCCTTTGAGACGGATGACATCACTCCCCTTGCAGGCGATGAGCCATTGGGGGAAAGATCTTACATGACTTCAAGGTTCACCAATCACCCTAGCCGTGGAGGCGGGACAGTGGATAGTCTGGGGAGGGACCAAGAGGGTATAAATTTTGGTGCATGGGTTGAGGAGGTGCCTTTTTGCCTCTTGTTAGCAAGAGCAAGCCCGGCGTGGTGGTCATTGGGCCTGTACTCTATTTAGAGCCTTGACTTAGATATTTTTGCTTTACGCTAGCTAAAGCAAGGCACCACGCTGCTGGTCTCTGCTTTGGGCTCAAGCCGAACAGGCTAAAAGAATCTCTTATTGCTGTGTTCCCGGGTTATTCTTTTTCTTTAAGAAATTTAATTTGGGTCTTTTCTTAACTTTTCTCTGTTAATAAATTATTCTTTTCCTTTAATTTAAACAAGAGTTGCCTCGTTTTTGACAAACAGGCTTCAGAGGTTTGCTACAGACTGGGTTAGTGTATAATTATTTCAGGCAACATATTTACTATAAGTCAGTGCATACACCCAGTATCAAACTCACTACAGGTGTAAGCAAGTGTGACTTTAATTGAGTTGTGCCTTCTTGTACTAGATTTGGCCTAAGTTCAGAATGACTTTCAGCAAGTGCAGTTTATGGTCCTCCAGATGATATATCTCTCGCCACAGCATAAAAATAAAATACAAGGACTGACTGTGTTATGATGACCACACCATACAGTTAGTCGATCTTAGTACAGTTACATTTCTTCGTAACCTGGTTAGTTACCAGGTAGTCTGGTAGTCCAGTTCTGATAAAGGAATTTTCCACTCCTTCCTGCCCTACCCTAGTCTTTTCTTGCAGGCTGTTTCCTGACTGCTGGCAGTGGTTGCATTAGTAGCATATCCATGCTTCAGCCTGCAATCCAATACCATCAAAGATCCACTTCCAGAAACATTTCAAATTTGGCAGATTGTGACAACAGCTCCTGGAACATGGACAGGCTTTACATTCCACACCCCCAATATGAAAGAGGGAGTTCCCAGCAAATGGCTGGGGCAGACAGTGTCTGCAGTGCTATAATCTCTGCACTGCACTGTTTAGACAAGGAAGACCCTGGGCCATATGGGAACAGAGGCAGCAGAACTGTTGCATCCTAAATCTTTTTCTTTGCTAGAGAAAGAAGCTGCCTTCTGAACTCAAACGAAGGAAAAATGGCAGTGAGAACATAGCGGAAAAAAAAAGAAAGAATGAAAGAGCAGTCTTTAACATCATCTAGTTAACTCAGAGAAAGAAGAGAAAGAGGTTCCTCAAACTATCTCCCTGTGCATCATGAGCATCAGCCACTTTTTAGCCTGACCAAATCAGCATTTATTTCTGACACAGAAAACGCAATGTGAAATTACATCAAATCTACTTGTATATTTATGGTCCATGAAAACAAATACATGAGAGGATGATGTACAGTTCAAGAGAACCACGAACAACTTGGATTTCATTGTCGGGCCATGCATTTAAATCCACAAAGCTGTCCCACACAACGCACCAGTTTGTAAAACTACAAATAGAAGAATGATAAAGAAGCTGGTTTGTTTGGGTCAAAGCCCATTGAAGCAGTGCCACTAGCCTGCTATCCAAAAGGAGCCTGGGGCCATTGTGGATGGTAGCCTGTGCCTTTCAAGCCAGTTTTTCCCTATGGCTTAATTTCGTTCCTGAAAGACAGAGAAGTACTAAAACTGAATGAGAGCTATGCCCAGCTCTCAGTGCCTGTCCTTCTTCCATCCATTAACACTCCCTAATCTGAAAAATTCACCAGCCCTATAGGTTCCCACACCACACACCAGTTATGCTGATTAGAAAATTCACGCTTCAGTATTACTGCTGATTAAAAAGGTTTCCCTGTGCTTTATGCAGATGTTGAATATTCATCAACAGTGTCTGGTTTAAGAAATGATAAATAGCATAGGAAATAATTTTATAACTACATCAAAACCTTATTTGTAGTGTTCAGCAATGTCCCCCTACAGCCTAGTTTATAAACAAATTATCTGAATTATTAATTTATCATGTAGGGACTGAAAAAAGGAAAAAAAAATCCCAGTGGGTTATTACAGTCCTTCACAGGAAATGAATATCTCCTGGCACTAATGACATCATCAATAACAAGAAGTTTATTTCCAAAGAACTCAACTCAAAATTTAATTTACTGTATATGATATTTTCAAATTAAATATGAGTTAAGGGGTTCAGTACTTGGATCATTGTAACAGTTCTAAAGTAAATTTATTTTTTAGTAGATTAAAAACAACAACAAAAGCTACAACAGAAGCCCTTTTGAACTCCAAAATAAATATACAATTTAATGGAAATATTCGTTTTCTCTGTTGACAATATGAAAATTATTTGTTTCTGCTTGGAATTCCCATTTGTTTAAAGGACTCAGCAAGAACTCTTGTAGATAGGGAATGTACCACAGGTCAGTGATGCTGGAGCTGTGATGCAAAAGGAAATCTTACCAATGAAATTCCCATTTTCCTATACTTTTCTGGATAACAACAGCACCCAAAGTAAAGAGAGAGTAATCTACACTGCATGATGCCCGTTTTGAAGTTATCTTTGAAATAAAAAATCAGACATCCCAGACACACATAACAGAGAACAGAACTACTTGAATCTCTACTCAAATTTCCTGTTTGTTACAAAAGACAGTTGGCCAACAAAATAAAATGAAAACCTAATCCAAAAAGTTACCTTATAAAAGGTTCCTATTTATGGCAACATAGAAAATGTAATTGATATTGTGCGGGGGAAAAAACAAATGAACAAAAAACCCCAGAACCAACCAACCAACCAAAACACATAAAAAACCTGCAAGAAAAACCCTAA
This sequence comes from Machaerirhynchus nigripectus, assembly GCA_013397975.1. Classification (NCBI taxonomy): domain Eukaryota; kingdom Metazoa; phylum Chordata; class Aves; order Passeriformes; family Dicruridae; genus Machaerirhynchus; species Machaerirhynchus nigripectus. The sequence continues at coordinate 70,018 of VZRQ01005622.1, forward strand.
AGGAATGACAAGGTTATGGGGATTCCTCAAACTTCAGAAAAAAATGAAGGGTTAGATTCTAGAAACCTGTCTGGTTTACTATTTTGATATTCAGATATATGCACTATTCAAACAGAACCACTGTCAAGTCCTTTTTCATTATTTATTTTGGTAGAATTACATTTCTAAAGACAAAGGAACACTAACCAATGCATCTTTAAGGCACTGAACAAATATTGAGCAATTTTTTTTGATGCTGAAGCATCATTCATTTGCAAAAAAAAAGGCAGTGAATATGCAGGACAGATGCCAATATGAAAGGGGTGAAAAGTTATGCACTGTCTTTCTTTTCAAAGGGAAATAAAAATGCTTTTCTACTGTGAAAACTGCTTTTCCTTTCAGCTGCCTTTGACTCAATCTTCTTCCAAGGGAGGCATTATTGACAGAAGAAGCAGGAAACGGACACTGATGTTTTGGAGAGTGAAGAGCAAATTGCTTCTCCACAGACCCTTCTGCAGTTTTCCCAGAAGAGTATATACCTTAAATCTACAAATCTAAAATGACAAAACTGACCAAAGCATCTTGCTTTTCCATTTCCTTATGGCCACCTTTCTGGTCATGACTTCTACGAAATGGGAAACTATGGACATAAAATCAATTTTCAAGCATTTTTTTTAATAGAGATTGTGATAAAAACAAGAAGCCAGGAAGCAGTGGTAGAAAAATAGCCGATTTCCCTTTATGACTTGTTGTGAGACCTTGAAAATGGAGTCAGCAACAAGAACTTAAGTTTGACATTCAAGAGATTTCAGGGAGGGAAGATGAGAGGGCATGCAACTATGGAGGAAGCTGAAATTTTTCCTCAAACTTTGTAAACTATTTTTTATTTTTAGAAAACCATCATAACACATATAGAATGTTGAGTGTAAGAGAGGTTTTATGAGGCTGTTACAAGAAGTCACCACAATTACGTACTGATGTGTAAAAAGAGGAAATTGTATATAATCATAAGCACAGACCAAATAACTGATGTGAAGCCAGGTGATAATTGCTAAATTATATAAATGAAAGGTTACTGTTATTTTTATTGGTGGTAGTGATGACGATTGGTTCTTTTACTTTGGCCTTCCAGGAGCCTCTTTCTAGGCACGCTGTACAAAGTATAAAAAAAGTTGTCTGTGCCAAGAATCAAGTGCTTTAAGGTCCCACTCTGTATTTTTCACTTTCCCAAGCCAAGAACGTATTAAAAAAATCTGGGTAGCCATCAGAAACTCATTAAAATCAGCTAATTGCAGAAGCATTTCTAATTTTTCATTGTATAGTTTCTATTCCCATAGTCCTGCTTATTTCACTATCAGTTACTTTAGCCATTGTAAACAGAAACTGCCATCAGCCTGAGATGCTGGTGTTCATTTCTGCTGCACATATAAGAGTTGGAACCTGTATTTCACATACTTACAACGCTAGCAAGAAAGAACAGATTGCCCAGAGAGGCTGTGGAGTCTCCCTCACTGGAGATATTCAAGATCCATCTGTACACAATCCTGTGCTCTGGGATGACCCTGCTTGAGCAGGGAGCTTGGACCAGATGACCCAGTGGGGTCCCTTCCAACCAGATCCATTCTGTGAATTTTGTTATTCTGTGGAAGGATGTTCCACCATTCCAAAAGTATTATGGGATGTTCCCAAGTGCTGTGGAACAAACTCCACCAAGTCTTCAGGAATAAAACACAAGTTCTAGGATGTTCGGATACGCTAAATGCTAGATCCTTTCAGAAATTTTATTAATTTCTCTTGACTATTGTACAGCTAGAAATGTAGAAATGCATAAAGTGTACAATAACTAGATACAGGGTAAAGTATGATCTACAGTCACTGATATTTTGTGAACAATTTATTTAATTTGGCAATGCTTGCAGTGAAGACACAACACTAGGAAGAAACGGGATACACACTGGAATCCAAGCAGGCAGAATCTGCTTTTCTTCCCCTGTAGGCTTTGCTGGTGCTGTAAGCAGTCTGAGTTGGAACTAATTCTTCCCAGGTACTTGAACAGAGGCCATCAGAAGGGGGCTGATTTCAGGAGAGACCCTAAATGTGCTACTGTAATGAAGCCAGTAAAATTAATGTTCACTTACTTGTGGCTTTGCCAAGGATGAGCACTACAGCTATGTAAAGTTCTTACCATCTCCTTCACTGGAAACAATACTAAGACAGTACAGAACACTTCAAAATCGTTTAAAACATATTTAGGCAACAAAATCCATAATACAAAACTGATTTCACGGGCAGAAAAAGACAATATTACCTAAAGTTTGCCAAGGTTATATTTTTTCACAGAAAAAGTCTAGTACTCTATACCATGTATATTGGCATAATAGGATATTGTGCAATATGGATATTTCAAATACACATGGTGTACTAAAAATATAAATTTTCATAAATATAAATATTCACATAAAATAAATACTGTCTGGTGTGTAAGATGTTGGCATTGTGCTAAAGCATGCTGCAAATAATGTGGACATTTAGGATATATATAGGTTCATATCAAGTTTCTGTAAAAATAGTATAAAGTCTCTTATTTAAAACGTCTTCAGGGAAAAAGCAGAATATTAATTTTCATGGTACTTCATTCCATTATTTTCATAAGTATTATAGGCCTATGTCTACATAAAAACACTTCTACATACTAGGACCAATATAGTTGAAAACCTTCCATGAACTGAACAGAAATCTTTCCATCCCAAAAGTGCCAAATAACAAGTCATCTCAAATGGATGTTAAAAAGCATAATTATGAGTGCATTCTAATACCTGCAATGAATTTCTCTTTGAAAGCTTTTCATTGTTTGTATGCTATATTCCACTGACAAATAAAATTTTATAAGGTGCTGTATACCTCAAAAAGAGTATTAAAACTTCAAGGAAATATATATGTTTATTATGTTACCATGGACACACTATACTGCAGAAGTTTATATAATTGTGATAGCCAAACCCCCGTATTTATAGGGTGTGAAATTATGAATTATTGTTTTCTTTACTCACAGCATTAGTTTAATTGTGCTTTTACATTTTCTAGTAAAATTTTCACAGAGACCTATAGTCTGACAAACCAAGTTAAAGGCAGCCTTCAACACTAGGCCTTTCACATAAGCTGAAAAATTACCAATATATTAAAATATGCCCTAAAAGCTTTATCTATCATGTATAACATATTTTGAAGGAACACCATCAGTAATAAAATAAGTAATGACAGTCTCACCTGTGACTCTGAAATACCAAACCTGGAAAAAAATGGCAAGAAACCCTCTTCAAGGAGAGATCTACTATCTTCTCCTGATCCTGCATTTCAAGACACTCACATGCATTTCTAGGCTTGTGCGGACTATTTCTGCAAGCCAGGCACACCAGGCTTTGCCTTTATAATCAAGCTAAAAGGCTATGGGCTATCTCTAATGCAGTATTACAGCTAATTCATTTTCCTTAAATAATAATTTCCTTATGCCCACATTCATAATCAGCACAGATAAGATCACCCTCACTTCTCACAGCATCACTTAGATTGGTAGGGATGCCAGGAGGTCTTTAGTCTCTCTGCTAAGAGCAGGGTTAAACACAGATTCAAGACCAAGTTGGTCTTGGTCAGGACTTTGTCCACTCTTAAAAGTCTCCAAGAATATAGGTACTGTAACTTCGGTGATACTATGCCAGTGCTTAATTATGTTCATAACATCAGAAACTCTCATACTTCAATTTATGTGCCGTTTCTCATTCTCCCACTGTGCACTTCAGTAAAGAGACTGGCTCTGTACTCTTACTAGTCCCTGAAGTCCCCTGGAACAAAATCTCTTGAACAAGCTAAACAAGCTCAGCTCCCTCAGCCTCCTCTCACAGGATTCTAGCCCCCAGCCACCTAGGTGGCTCTTTGCTGAATTTGCTCCAGCTGATCAGCATCTCTTTCCTGTACTTAGGGGCCCACAACGGGATGCAGTGCTCCAGAAACTGTCTAACGAGCAGCAAGCTGAAGTGATTAAGCACTTCTCTTGGTCTAGTGGCTACAATCCTATTTTTACAGCCAAGTATACTGTTAGGCCTCATCACAGCCAGGTGGAACTCATATCTAATTTACTGTCCAGCAGGATCCTCAGGGGCTTTCCAGCTGGCCGGTACCCAGGCAGTCAGTCAGCGCCCAGCCCGCACTGGTGCAGGGGGTTAGTCTCTCACAAGTGCACGACTTTCCATTTGTCCGTGTTCAGTATCATGAGGTTCCTGTCAGCACATTTGTCTAGCTTGGCAGGTCCATCCAGACAGCAGCTCTGCCCTCATGAGTAGCCATGATGTCCCCAGAAGCTGTCATATGCAAACTGGATGAGGGTGCCTTCTGTCATCTCCTCTAAGTCATTGGTAAAATATTAAACACAATCAGTCTCAGGACAGACCCCTAAGAAGTTTCACTTGTGACTAGTTGCCCAAGGCAGAACACGGGTCATGGACCTCTGCACTTTGACCAGTGATCCAGCTGACTTTTCCCTCACCTAATAATCTACCCATCAAGACTAATGTCCAGTTGTGATAAAAAGGTGGGAGACCATATCAAAATCCTGAATTCAAAGTGGATGACGTCAATCCAGTATGAAAATCTGGTGAATTTCTACAACAGATATCATTTTTTCAACTCCATTTGTGCATTCCTTCCATGTGACAGCTGGTCTATGTGATAAGGAGCTCCCCTTTTGAGCCACATTCCATCAACCACAGATCTTGTGCAGTCTAAAACTTTTATTAAACTACTTCACCTCCCAGTTTCTGATATAACCAGGGAGAAATCATAAAATACACCTGAACATTCACCTGAATATTCAGATTAATTTCACTTGGCTACTCTTCCAGCCCTCTAGTGACTACCTTTCCAAGTATGTGGATGATTGGATTTTGCAGAATTGCTATTGGAAAACCAAGTGTGTGCTTGCACTTAGGGTATGTCTAGCAGAGATGGTATGTTTCATTAGGGACAGAATGCAGCTTCAAGTACAGAGGAGACAGAGATTTTTCCAAAAGCAGTGGCAGACTCCTGGAAGACAAACTAAGTAGTTAATTCAAGATCCACATTTCCAACAATGAAGCATTTACTCATCTGCCTACAATCCCCCAGAACATTTAATCACATTCATTCTCAAAAACCTACGTACATATTTAATTGCTTGATGGATCAGGGCCTTAACTGAGTAGGGCAAAGCTGCAATGCAGTGGAATGACTAGGACACCTGAGGCTGTAGGACTCATCTCATCCAACATTAGACATCCAACATTTATAACAAAAGCATATATCTCAGCTAGTTACTATAGCGCCTGTTCATAATTAATGGAGAGAAATAGACACTTCTAGGGTGCAATTCATCAGTCTTACTTTAAACATCTGCTTTAGGAAGAGATGAATTGCATCCATCAGGTGCATATTTTTCCCTGCTGGTTATAAGGGGGATCAAGGTGGCTACCTCACAGGCAGCATCTTTATTTTAATCCTGACCAGAATAAAGCCTCTGAATCGACTCAGAGGGCTATAGAAAACACTCCCAGCAACTTGTAGTTTGCCTCTGAGTCTTGTTCTGATCCTTGATTCCTAATTTTTGTTTCTACCTGCTGCAATCTGGTCTGTAGTTTACATTTTCCATCTTACTTGCCCAAGTATTTGTCCCCACCTACCCTGCACTGCCCGTTCCTGTTTCTGTTCCCTTACCTCAGACTTAAAATCCCTGGAACCCTAACCTTTGTCTGAACCTGTGTTAGGCTTCTGCCTTTCCTCTTAGGCTTAGAATATATAGATGCTTTTTCTTCTGGGGTTTCCTTGTGATTTCCATGTAAGGTATTTTCTAGCTGGACCCTAGCATTATGATTCCTTCCCATCTCTGACACTGGCCTTTCTTAAGCACTGGCTCCAGCTTGCAGGTCCATCTTATTTCCAGCCCAGTTTAGCACCCCTATCTACCCATGTTCTATTTATAGTAATTAAGATGTCAGCCATTGAAGTAGAGGTAGCTTTTGCCACATAACTTTATCTGTGCTATAAATTGCAATATGATTCAGTGAATATGACCATTAAATGTTCATAAAATAGAAATAGAAAAGTAATACAGATTGTGAATGGAGTGATGCACTCCATGGACACTGACCATAGGGAAAAACCTCAGTATGTGGATATCGATCTACAAACAATACATAGCGACTGCTGTTCAGATAGTGACCTTCTCCTAAAAACCTTTAGTCATTTTTCCAAAAATAGCCTCACGATTTTGTTCTTGTGTCCTCCATAACAGTTCAGTCTTTACCCATCCAAATCTCTCTGTAGTCTTTTTTTACCTATTTCTCTACCACTTAGTATCAGTAACAGAAATTGTTTGAGTAACTGTGTGCCAACTGTGTTCCCTGAGTTCAGCAAACACTTAACCCCAGACAAAGCCCTCTCTAGGAAGTTCACATGTGCATTATTCTATCAATTTGGACTGCCGGCTGGAGCACCAGCTTTTCCAACAGCAACCAGCTTCTGATAAGGAGCAAATAAAATACTGATAATTTGCAGACGGACTTTAGTGTAGTTTTAGTGGCATCTCCTTACAGATACTAACCAGGTGACTGAAACCCTCCATAATCTCAATAGAGCAACCATTTTACTGCACTCCCTAAAAAACTGATTTGCTATAGTACCCAATAAAAAATCTTAATATTTATTAGCTCTTACAGTAAGCAGAGATTAGGATAAATTATGATATTCAAAATAAATTATTTTGTCTGGTAATATGGTATTTTTGAAGGCAAACCCAACAGATTATTAAATGCAATTGCAATGAAATAAAGGAGAAGGGGGTACAGTGAGATACACATTCTCCACCCTTGGAAGTGATAATACAGCCATAGTAATCCATTCATCGCTCTCTACCCTCAAATTACACATGCATGTGCTTTTCTTTGCCTGACTGGTAAAAACAAGACTCATAAAATCCCCCAAAACATAAGCTGTAACAAATGGAAAATTGTTGGAAACACCTTAACTGCACCAATCCCCATCCCCCCCTCAAAAAACTAACAGACAGAGAAAAAAAACCCCAAGCAAGTTTATCCTTTCTAATATGCCTTTTGTCATTAGCATCCAAAGGGCCCCTGCTATTGCCCTTTTCAAATACTTGAGTATGTTAATGTCCATAATGGCGACCTAATCAGTTTAGGTGTATCATCCAAACAGTTTCACAGAAGCAATCGAGAGAATGTCATTGAAGACTTGTAAATGTAGTGTGCTTCAGCATGTCTGCAGAGCAGGCCAGAGTGTGACGGATGGCAGCGATGTTGCACTCCTTCTTGAAAGCTACTAATCTCTTGTATAAAATCACTTTCTAATACAGAATTTCGTTTGGTATTTAAATGGATAAAGCATGGAAACACTGTTAGATTCAAGTTCTGCTAGGAGCTGGGAGATATTCTTCGCATAAAACCCACAATTTTGAGCTTGGGGTCAGAAGTTATAACCACAAAATATAACTTAATACTGCTTGCTAGCAAAGCATAAAGCTGTGTAAAAAAATAGGTACTTGAGTTCTTGCCCTACATATGACAGTAAATGTCTTGGATGTGGGAGCATGAGAAAACTCCTCCTAAACTTAAAATGGTTAATTGTTAAAGAATAGGACATAGAAAAATAGCTTACAACACCTTTTCACTTTTTCTTTTAATTAAAAAAAATTATAGTTAGGTAAGACGAATCTATGGGAATAGTCCAGGATGATACTCAGATTTTATGCAAAAATGGCTGAAGAACCTGGTATTGGTGAGGAGTAAAGCCATGTGCCAAGCACTTTCACTTATTTTGCCAGCAGTGACTAACAAAATTACTAAAGGTCAAAGCACTTACTAAGAGGCATATTACAATCTTGTGCACATAGTTAGGAAACACCAGCACTGCACAAACAAAACATCTTGATAAAAATTCTCCAGCTTTCAGCAACCCACTAGGTTCTTCAAAACATATTTTAATGTGAGGAGGCAAAACAAAATGCAGAAACAGATGTCCTTCCTTCCTCATTTGTTCCGAAAACATTCCCCTTCAAGTTCCTCCCACCTTGTACAGAGATTCCTTTTCAAACACTGTGTCTTTTATTTATTGGTGAGGAAATAAACACCACACCAGTCAGTAATATATTCATAATTGACAACAATAACAATGAAATGGAGACACTACAATGGGAAAATACCTTTCTAGGAGAACTATTATGTAAAATACCTAAGACTTGAAATTCTTTCTTTTTCTTCTCTTAGGTTTATTTATGGCTCTGTACTTTTTAATGCAGGGGACATTTGGATTGAGTGAAGCCGTGGGGTTTCGCGGTGTGATGGTGTCGGTGGATCAAAGCTGCATTTTTCCCACAAAGTCCCTCAAGGAGAGGCTTTGGCAGTGCTCTTCCAGCAGCTACACGTGCACACGATGTCACCCCCGCAGGCTGCGGCGAGCAGCCGCTCACACACGCAGTCTGTGCGCGTTCCGGGGACAAAGAGGCGAGAGGGGTTCTTTGTGTGCAGTTCCGAGGCGTTTATTGGATACTGAGAACCAACGCACTCGAAGAGAGCAGAGGCAAAGAACCAAGAACAAAAGCCCACGCATGGTTTTATCCCGAGGGGCTCCAGGGGCGGGCAGAGAATCCGAAGCCAGTACTCTGAGGGCTAGGGGGTAGAGGCAAGGTTGAGCGACACAACAGGGGCCAGTGGGAGGGGAGAGAGGACCAGGGGCCAGTGGGGTCTCGATGAAGGGAGAACTTTCTAGCACAGCAGTGTGGGGAGAGACCACTTCGTAGTAACATGGGGGGTGTGATGTGGACTTAGCCACCGCAACAATGGGCAAAATACCAAGTGAAATCACAGTGACGGTAAAAATGGCCTGTGCCTCCACCAGGTTTCATGTATTGCTTTTATGGTCCTAATATGTAGTTGTTATATCTTGTATGTTTTTAAGCTCATTATGACTTGAAAACTGTTGTGCAGTGTGTTGCTGCCCATGTGCCTCCACGCTGTGGAAAGCAGCACAAAGGTTCACAGGACTGTTTGGAGGACACAAAAGCCAGCTGTAGCAGAAGTGGAGGACCATGGAAAATGGAGAGAGCCTGTCCTGGTGCCTTTTCACTGACACTGCCTGGGGGTGTGGTCAAGCCTCATCTAGGCAGCTCCACTGAGCATAGCCTAAAAACCCAGGGGGGGGTCAAACAGGGTCTGAGACCACCCATGCAGAGCCTACACTGTTTCCTTGTCCTGTTTTGTTTAGATGCACAGACAAAGTCTAAGAGTATGACTTCTTAATTTTTATAAGGTACCTTCTTCATTCATTCGTATTCATGTGATAATTTTATACTTCTGTGTTAAATTAACAATGAAATTATCTTTTACAGTTTCTTCCAGACAAATAAAAATGTGTCAAGGTCTTTTTTGCCTATGATGCTGTTACAATCTGGTTTAAACCCAGAAGAGCAAAGAAAACTGTGTCTCTGTGTATAAAACAGAAAAAACTTTGAAGGTTCAAAATACGCCCATAAACGAGATTAAAACCAAACAAAGTTAGATGTTGGTGCCAAAAAATTGATGTATTTTATTTAACAGTAAAAGAGGTAAAGAGAAAGAGAGAAGAAGGAAAGAAAGAGATAGGGAAAGAAGTGGAGGGGGGGAGAACAGGGAGAGGTGACAGGGGTTAGGTGGAAGCACATCACCTGTCCGAGGGTCCCAATGATGTCTCGTTGCTCCCCTCCATCTGGTCTTCTTCATGGTGAGAGTCCCCCGCCACCGTGCCACGCCGCCACGCCGCCTCACGCCAAAGAGCATAGAATCCAGTTGATTAATATATACACTTTGGGCAGGTGGGAATGCCCACGTGCCTCCCCTGCAGAGGGCTAGGTTTGACACTGTCCCTTGCAACACTGTGGATTTGTTGCATCATGTCTGGTGCAAGGCCCTTTGGGGGGCCTTTGATATGCCATGACATGCCCTCTGTCCTTCATGTGGATGCAGTTTCTCCCTGGGTGAAGGCCCCTTATCTGGGCTCCTCTGCACAGTGCAGGATGGGCGGTCACTGCGTCTCTGACCAGAGGCTTTCCAACACACACCCAAAGCTTTTCTCCCCCCACCCTTTGGTTCAAGGGTCTGTGTGAGCTGAGCCTGGCAGCTGATAGCCCTGGGGCCATGATTGCCACTCCTGGGGTGTTAAGTTTGTGCTTTGTGAATGTCCCCAGCCCTGAGTTGTTACTTTATCTTAACTTCATCAGCCAACGGTCCAGGGCCTCTTGGAGCCCCATTCAGGGTGTGGTAGTCTTCTCTGCAGCTTTTGTAATACAGTTTGAAGTCCTTCATGATAATGTGTAAGTCATAAACTATAATATTTCAGTCTCTGACAGATGCTACCTATTTCCAAAAGGACTGGTTGAATTATATTTAAGACACCTACATTCAACCACACAGGGTGGAATCCCAATCTGTGAACTGCTTTTCTCCCCCTTGCACATAGACTTTCGAAGAAGTTCAGCATTTTCTGAATGATTTTCATGGCCTTCAGGGTTGTGTATGGATTAGTACTGTAGCCTTGCAGCAGGTCTGCAAAACAAAACAGCTGCTGTAGAGGATCTAGCATCCACACTGCAAATATTTCAATGGGAAGTAAACTTAGACTGGTCCTTGTCTAGCTCAAGGGTTCAGCACCTGTTTGCAGTAAGTGTACTTTCAGTCTGCTTTTGGAGAACATATTCCAGTTTTGTTTCAGCCTAAAGGAGTTCAGTTCATATTTTCCAAAATGACTCCATGATGGCAACAATCCTTTTTTTAAACCCATAAACAATTATACTTCAGGATACAGATGAACAGTTTGAATCAAATTATTTCATTTTGCAGGCAAGTAAAACTAGTAAAAATGCCAGTGGACTGTTTTGTTGATGTTTTTATTTAAATTACTTTGAATTGCTTGTCAGGAACTACATTATTTTGCTAACAGTTAAGTTAATTTAGGTCTTCATGATCGAATTGAGATGAAAAGGTAAGTAGGTCTAACTGTTGACTGATAAACAAGGTAGTACTTTGCCCCATGCAACACTTTATCTCTTCTCTGTACATCACCTTTTCTCAGTGAAAGGATGTCACTCATGCTGGTTGGGGCTAAATTTCCATATCCAAAATAAAACAGGAGACTGTAGCCAGTCTGCCCGTGATGGGACCACAGGCTGAGAAGCAGCCCAGTGGTATATAGGTCCAACAACTCAAATATCTTCAGGGGTCCAAGACCTTTCAGATGTATCATCTGGTTCTTTTAATGGCAAAGTGATTTACTTAATTTTTAAATTTCAGAAATGCAAGTTGAAATCACCTTTACTTGAAATTTCAAATCTTATTTAAACACAAGCTTGGGACCTCTTTCAACACTTGAAAGGCATTTTTCTTTCGTAAATGAGCACCTGAGCTGTTTTCAAATTATTTAAATGAGCATAGCTCCTAGGCTTTTTATAAAAATACAAACAAGCAAGAAATAACTACCCTGAAAATTGTACTCTTACCCAATGGTACCTTTCTATCCACACGCTCTTGTCTCTTACACTCTGGAACAGCACCTTGCACTGTTAAACATATTTTTTGCAATCTCCACTGCTGAGAAACAGTTGGATGCTTCAGTTCTTTCAGCTCTTCAGTTGCTTTTATTCTTTCAGCTACATGCTATTATCATGAATTATCTGATTTCAAAGACCAGAAAATGTCTCCTTTTGTAATAAAGCTGTTCAAGCTATTTAAAATGTGTTTTCCAGATTATCAAGCATTTTGTCACGTTGGAATCTCACTTTAACACAGATAAGCCATAGCTTCATCAAGTTTTATCTTGCCCAAACTGAGCCAAGGGCAGGCTGACTCACTGACTAGAAATAGAAAGCATAGCTTTTCATCTCAATGTCACCAGCTGAAATTCAGCAAAGGTCATCACTGATAACCAACTGAGTTTTTGATGGCCTTATGAAATTAGCTGATAATCTAGGTATAGTGACTAGTGGACAGGTGTTCTTATTATAAAAAGCATTATACCAGTTGATAACCTCTTTCAGTAGACTCAACTGAGAAATGAGGAGCCAAATGAGGCACAGGTGTTCAACCACTTTCTCACATCAACAACTGGCACCTGAAAAATAAGTTTAAGGGCATATTGCCAGGGGTTAAGTGTGTCCCACCTATTGCAAAACTGAAAGACTTCAGACACTTAAGCTATTAGTCTATTACTTTTCTTTAATACCGTGCTATTTCAATTTTTGTTTTAGGAGAAAAAAAAGAAATAAAAGATACTGACTCAATATAAAATTCAAATCAACTTAAACCATCAAGGCTATTTAAAACGTTACACAGTAAGACTGAACATAATGGGTGCAATAATATATAGTTGAACAGTATAGTTTTATAAGCCTCTACTGGTATCAAACTCTTACTATTCTGATGCATTTTCTATGTAAGTCTTTGTCAGTGGAAACCAAGACATCTGTGTTGTATGAGAAGAGACATGCTACGGAGTTCCTTGCTGCAGCTAGATTTTAAACTCTATTTAAAAGAAGATATCTTCATTAAAAGGAATGATAGAAAACCTTTGTCTCCCCTTTTTGGGGGGAAAATTTCTTCTGTTGCTGTCAAATGTAATTTTAAAATATTTATTTCTACTTGCCATGTACTCAGCATTGGAAGTTATTTTTCAAGTTAATTTTACAAGTTCACTTAATTATCAGCCCTTTTAGACTAATAAAAGAGAAATTCTAAAGCGAGATACTGCCAAGGTTGGCTCTGGATGCCAGAAACTCATTGCTTCCTCCTGAAACAAGCAGAATACATAACACTTTAGCAATTTTTCCTGCACTGTACTTAAAACCAGATTTCCCCGGGGCTTACAAAACTTGTGCATTTAGTGGAGACTTTTAGTTCATCCATCAAATGCATGATATAAACCACTCTGTTATGCACCTTCAAATCAAAAAAAAGATGAAAAAGAAAGAAGAAAGAAAGGTGCACACAAAGGTAAGAGTGCTTACTGAAGGACATGCTTCTTAGTGCTTGGCTGTACAAAAACGTGTTCACACAAACAACTGTCGCAGCAATTATTTATGATTAAAAAACATGGGAATGTTGTGGTGACTTTGCATTAGAAGTCTTGTGTATGTCAATTGTTTTATTCATGATAAACAGATCATTTAGTTGGAAAAATCCCATCTGCTTAGATATATCTCTTATTATTTATGAGAACCATGTTTAGGAATGCAGGCAGCACATGTGCATAATTAATCCTGAAGAGAATTAGACATTGTTTGATTCACAGCTGAATGCAATTAGCATTAGGAAGTTTACATATGTTGGCAATAACACAGATTAGCAACTAAAGTGCTTGTTAAAAAATTTAACCTGAGGCTGCTGGAGCAGACCTCTCTTAATGATGCTTTAAATGTTGTTGATGAAGTAATAATCAATTTTGTTTTATAAATAGTAAATCAAGAATTTAGGTCTAATTAGCTGTGCTACAGATCACTTCACTTACATATCCAATGTACATGTGATGTGTGCTGTGAACTTTCTCTGAATCCAGTGTGCAAACAGTTGTTCAGGGAAAGATGTGATCCCTTCTGTATAAAAAAGAAAGAAAAAGAATTCACAGATGGGGAAGAATGAGATGTCTGTGATGGGAATGACTCTATGCTCCTGGCACTCAAGAAGGAAAAAGCATTCCCTTTGTTATTTCAGAGCTTTTTAACTGAAAGATGAAGAAACAATGCCTTGTCTGCCTTTTTAAAATATAATAATTAGATTATAATTCACAGTCTGTGAAATGAAGCTCTCTAATGGAGAGGGAGGAGGAAGAGAGGATATAAGTGATGAAAGTGAGGAGGCAAAGTAAAATTGAGCTGTAATTGTTTTCACTTCAACTTTAAGAAGTTCAACATTAATTAAAATGTTTCTGCACCACTCACCACCAGATTGGCACAAAAGAGGGCTGGCTGGTATGTGCAGCTGCTGACTGGCAGGGATGTCAGCAAGGCAAAGCCATGAAGATTGCAGTTACACACACACACACACACACACACACACACACACACACTCCCCTGACACACAGACACAGATATTCTAAAGATGACGTTGCAATTACAGCAAGCAGTTCTGGTTTTATTAGAGGAGTAGGTCAGAATTCGTCCCAGGTAAGCGATTAATGTTTCTAAAACACCTAAAACACTTTGAAAATTGTTCCAAGATATCTTTGCCATTTTTTAGCTCAGAGTTTGCTTTGATTTTCTCATTTTCAATTATGTTTCTTTGTATGGGAAATGTCCAGAGAGGTAAACTTCAAGTGAGCACCTACCATGATCTAAGAGCCAGCAGGAGATGGATCCATGAAGAGTTTTCCTTCTCCTTCAGCTATATTGACTTCTTACCCTCTAAACATTTCATCATGCAAACAGGTGCTGTTGGGGGGTGTATTGTGCAGTCCCTGTAATCACCCTTTATACATCCGAAGAGCAGGAGAGGTACTAATTACTGTGAGTTACATTAAATGAGGGTACTGAAGCCCCAGCTGCTTCTAGCAGATCCCTATGAGTCCCCACACCAAGTAAAAGGATGAGTATGCCTATAGCATCAAGCCTTCCCTCCCTGGCAGCCTAGGAAGCTGAATTAAAGATTGGATGGATAGCCAGGAAAGTTTTTAAGTAGCTGAAGGAAGAGGGAACAAGTAGAGAGCCAAAACTGATGGGACTTGCTTCCCACAGAGCCAAAAGAAACTCACTTTGTGTGTGACGACACAAATTGGGCACTTCCCTACTCACTCACCTACATCACTGCCAGAGACTAAAAAATCTTGAAATTGAGTCAGGGCTAAAGTGGAAAAGGCATTTGGGCTCCTAAAAATTAGAAGCAGGCATTCAGGAATGAATAAGAGCTTTCGTCAGAGAAAGAGTATGGAATGCAGAGCAGCTTTGATTGGCCATGCATTCTTCAGGGAGTCATGGAAAAGAGCAGCTGGCTCAGGAGATGTCCCTGGTGAATGGCAAGCTCTCCCCATAGGTCTGGAGGGAAGAGTTGAAGGATTGAAGAATTGAGCCTGGGGAAAGCCTGCACATGAGCAAAGACTGAGCGGCTTCTTTTTAAATGATTATAAGCATTGCAAATTTGTAATTGCTGCTTGGTCCCATGATTTAATATCCATTGTATCAGTTCTGTACGCTGTGTGGGGAGCTCATGGTGCTCCTCTTAGTCACTTTGACTGGTCAGACTGTATCACCTGAGTTTTTGTACAGAAAAAGTTGTATCCAAGCTTAATTCCCAGTATTTTGTGTGTTCAAGTCCTATTAAAAAAACAGATTATTCTGAGGAAGCATGACAGTAGCCTGGTGCAATTTTAAGAAATTTCCAAGACACCCTCTGTGTTTATCTTTGTTTGGCTGATAGAGCCAGATGAAAGGAACAGATACCTTGTACGTTAGAAGACTGAAGTGAATTACCAGACTGCTGTATCTCACAAAAAAGGAAGGAAGGAAAAAATGAACGAATGAACTTTGACTTTTCTTAAGTATACAGGGCAGCTGGGCTCTGACTGATGTTTACAAAAGTAGATGTGTTTGAAGTAGCACCACATGGAGAAGCATGAACAGTTTAAGGGTTAAGCAGGAAGAGCCTTAAGAACCAACAAAATTGGGAAAATACCAACTCTGAAATGCGTTTATCACCTTTTTCTGAAAAAATTCTTATAAGCTAAATAAGGGATAACTTCTGTACAAGGTGCATGAGAAAATTAAGAATTAAGTCATAAGGAATATGGACAGAAGTAGCAGTTTTGATGCACCACAGTGAACAGTTTCACTGCATTCAAACATTAATTGTAGCAATCTACTGGGTAATGAGAGGAACGTTTCTTGTTCTCATGCTGTTCTTGCTTACAAATGAAGGAGCAGGTTTCAGGTCATTAGAATTCCTTCAGGGCTGGCCCTTGCTTCTGTTTATAGTTGAAACAATAAAACTCTTAAGCAGATGCCTGACATCAGAATCCTTAGCGCTGCTGTTCGATACTGAAACAGCATCCTCGATGTGTATTAATAAATCCATGAATAACAGGATTGTTTATAAGCACTTTTCCAATCAAAAGAAATCAAGCTTCCACCTGACAGAAATTTGTTGAAAAATAAGGACTGTGCACTTCTGCCTTCTTCTAACATAACATGCTCCATAAGATGAATAACATTAAAAAAAGGAAAAAAGAGCATTCCTTTTCTTCAGGTGGTGCACTGTGATATTCTTTTGCAGTTCTTTGCTGTATGCACTTTGATAAGTTAAAAATACCTCCAATGTACACAAAGAGCTGCCAAAGAAGATGCTATTATTTGCAGAAGAGCAGGAGCAACATATTACACTTCCAGCTAATTATGATAATGTGCATATTTTCTGTGAGCAATAGGAAGGGATATCACAGTTTAAATTATTCTGTGTTGGCTTTAGGAGGATAAACACTTGTTGTTGACAACTATTTTATCTGTCTCATATCAATTCTGTTATGATGACAAAATAAAACTATACTTTATTCACAGTTTCTGTGATCTTTCACCTAGATAAGAGCCAACACCTGGCATCTTTTCAAATTTTCTTTTTTTTCTTTACATCAGTGGCAAAAGTTAAAAAGGTAACATGAAAAGAAAGATGAAAAAGGAATGCTGTTCAAATTGAAGGACTGCAGTTTCAAGTTTCAATCCTGTATCAAAACATCTCCGCCTCATCTTCTTTCTCAGTCATCACAAATGAAATAGTACAAAGAAGTACACAAGCATCAGTACAATCCTGTGTGTGTACTGCTATCCAAAAATCACAGTTACAAAATTATACCTGACATATCAAAAACTGACAGTCACATCCTCAAGATTTTCTTCTGTTCATTCCCATGGACCTTCTTTATTAATAAATCTGACACATAAAAAGCATCTGTATGACTAAAGTGTCAGTTACTGGAAAGACCGTTTTGATCTACTTCTTAACTTTTAGAAGAAATATTCTCTTTTTTATAAAGATAGAATCCGTTCACTGACTGCCAGCTTTCAAATGACCACCTCTTGAAGTTTAATTTTAAGTTTTAAATAAATATTGTATGCATGCAGAATAATTATGATGCTCTAGAGAGACTGTGTATAATGACATTGATTCTTTTTTATCTAAAAATGCCAAACCCTTGAGGCGGCAAAGTCTGTATTTGCCACAGATATGTAGAGGTTCAATCTACATGTTAAATTATAATAGGTTCTTCATGTTTCTGTCACTAAGTCAGTAGTGAAACTTCCACTGTAAACTTCAATTTTCAATTTCTTAAAACTTACTGGTAAAAATTGTCTTTGGCCAAACATTCTATATGTTCTATATATTCAGCTGTGGAATAACTTCTACTACAATAAAAGATAATTTGTAAATTCTGATATAATGCTGTGTAACTACTGAAAAGAAAGCACATTTGGTTTGGATGAGTGTTAACAATCATTACTGAAACAAGCATTGTCTTTCACTGATAAATGTTGCAGACATATTATTCATAAAAATACACAGTTCAATATTAAGAAAAACTGAAATTGCTTATTTAAGTGTGAAAGTTCACATTTGTGCATGCAAACCAGTTTCTTACTTTACTTTTTTTTATTATATCTAAATAAGTGTTCTGATTTCATAATTAATCCAACCCCCCAAATTACTGCAAAGCCATAGACAAAATTCAATAGTGCAGATAAAGATAAAACTAAGCTCATTTTTTTAATCTGTTGTTTGGTTCACTGCGTAGGTTAGCAGTCTTTCTTCAGGAAAAGTGATTTCTTTTACTGAATATATATTTGATAATTCATAATATTTACAGATCCTTTAAAAGAAGACCAATGTCTTGAACACCTGCATTTGCTTTAAAACTGCCAGTAATGATCGTCTTACTATATAATTATTAATTCTTGTTCTCAATATTAAAGAATAACAAAGACATAGTTAACAGTAATGTTGCTATTAATAACTAAAAATTTAATAACAGTAAAAGTTTCAATAAATACAGAATTAATGGAGTCCTTCATATCACAACCCAAAATAAACCTTTTGGGAACAATCATCATGCAAGCATTGAGAATCAGGGGGAGAAGGCTCTGAAGACTACAGTAAGTCCCCATAAAAAATTTCCTTTGCAACCTTAGCTTTCATTAAGTTCCTTGAAAGATTCATTCCTCTCATTTAAATGCAGCTAGAAATTATTCATCTAATACTATACTAGATATTGATATGAAACTCCTACAGAATTTTTGTTGGGTGAGAGATGGGCACATTTGGAAAGCAAGGCATTACACCTATCTAAATATCTATTTTATGGTAGGGGAGTATGTCTGTTGACATTTAAACCTAGCAGACTAGATGCCTAACTTTTAGGTGGTTATTCTTAAAAGAGCCATTCCTGTCTTAGTATTTTGGAGTGAATAATGGCATCGGAATAATAATAATATCTTAACGTTTCAGTAGCTATTTCTGTGCAAGTAATTCAACTGTGTTTAGACAAAGTTGAAGTCTAGCAGAAAACCCACCGAAACAGGCTGAAATGTGTAGACTAAAATTGCAACTCTTCCCCCGTTACATTTCATGTATGGTTGGCTCAAATTTTTTGGTTTTAAGAAAGACAAGAACCAAGTGCCTCTTACCTCAGAAGGATCACAAAAATTCTCTCCAGAAGGATGTACTCTCACATGAACAAGAGTCTTCCACCTGCAATCAGGCTCCTTTGCCATGGTCTTGCCATTCAATCCTCAGCCAAGGTGCAGAAGGACTCACTGCTCTCCTAGAAATTCTTCTTAGGTCAGAATTAACAAGACTATGCCAAAAGCATGACATATATTAGACATGCAGATTTTGATTCACAGAGAGTGGGATTGATCTCACTTATTGTGAGAGTTCTGCACTTGAGTTAAGCAACTGAAGTCCTTGTATGCTCATGGAGAGAAATGGATAGTCTAGAGAGTGATTCATTTGACTTATATTTCATAACCATCTTAAGAGAAGATTAGTCATGCTCTAAAACTAGTATTTCTTTACACTGATTACAGAGGGAATATAAACTATATAAACTATTCTTGGTTATGCAGATATCTGTGTCAAGGACCTCTAAAGTTAGAGAACTCAATACTATAGAAAAAAAACCCCAAAACAACAACCCTGCAGCTCCAGCATCAGAAAGAAACCCTCACTAATTTCCTTTGTTTATTCATAAATTCACTTCTGGTTTTACTTTAAAAGTTTTGTTAGTAATATCTCTTTTATTTATTGCTAAAATCATTTACTGTTTCATGCATTACATTTTTTCATCACATATTTTAAATGCTCCTCTGCTCTAGATACAACTTCCAGAGAACCATTGTTGGAAATGCAGGTAGAAAAAACGTAACTATCTCCCACATTCATGCCCATGTTCTGATCTTTTAACTTCCTTCCCTGTAAAAACAAAATTTTTCATGGGTTTCCAGTTTAAGGTGTTCGTATAAACAATTGAAAGTATTATGACCCAGCTTTTATCGTCACTTTAAAGCAAAATTGCCCATTGATTTTATGAAAAATTGCTCCAGAAATTTTTCAATTATTTGGCCCAGTGTAGATTAAGATGAACATCCTTGTTTGCAGTTTTGTTTCTAAGATCCACTTCATTATTAATTCACTTAGTATTCATAGTAATTATACTGAGTGTAATTGTTTTGCTATTCGTGTGGCTGTCAGAAGGATTTTTATAGGCCTTCCATTATAATTAGACATACTTTAATAGACATTTAAAGCATGTTACCATATTTAATAAAACTTGAAGATGTGGTCTACTAAAAAGGGAAAGGCCTAATAGTGAAGTAGTGAACACTTCATTTTAAGATACATAGTTTTTAGCCGTGACATTCCTATAATTGGAAGTTTTTGAATATCTTTGTTTGCCTGAATCCAGGACACTGACCTGGATTCAGTTAATGATGTACTGTCTAGTTATGTACCTCCTAAACTAAAGTACAGTGTCCCCTTGAAAGGTATTTGGTCGTCCAGGGCTCTCCAAGACAGCGATAGGTATGTCCAATTATACCCTCATAGTTCTAGAAAGCTCCAGAAAACCATTAGACCAGTATTTCAAGTCCAAGAGGGGACTTTTTCCCTGGGGACTTCTATGGCAAGGTTTCCTGGTAAGAGACCATTTGCATAAAGAACAGACATTATATCCATAAGGACAGGCTTGATGATTATCTATCATCTAACAAATTTTAGGTAGCCTAGAAAGTTCTCAGATGACTGCTGTTAGAAATAAAGTTTCTCTCATTAGTGGAGTCAGTAAGGCTATCAACTACATCGCACTTAGTTGCTGTCCTCGTTTATAAGGGAAAAATGTTAAACAGGTACATTGTATTCAGTCTCTATTTCAGATGCACCAAGGCAAAGGAAAGGGCACTGAAACAGTGCCAGAGCAGTCCCTCTTTCACTAAGCACACCATTTATGAATGTGTATACATGAGGTAAATTAATCTCTTCACTCTTCCACATAACATGAAATATTTGTAAGAGAAAGGTGAAGACCATCCTTTCCGAAGGTATCTTATAGGATGGTGGTTAGGAACCCTCCCAGGGATACAGGAAATGTCTTCCAGTCTGGGAAGAAGGATGGGACAGTTATCCCATCTGTTCCTAGACCTACTCAGAGGCTATCTAGAAAAGTCATTATCTTCTTCTGGTAGTTTTGTGAAGTTAATCCCATAACAGATTTTCCAACCAACATTTTTAAAATTATGTAATTTCAAATAAGCCAGCCTTACTTTTCTTAGGAAGAGAGCATTTTTCCAAAAAGAAATTGTGATGTTTTAGCACAAAGATAAAACACACTTTCCTGTCTGTATAGAAACATAAAGTCTTGTCATAAAGACACTCTTATTACTACCTAAGCTTAGAAACAATTTATTACTCCTCCAGCCTGCATGCCTTAAGCCAGAACTAAGACTGCACATAGCATTGGAGCTGTATATGGCGTCTGTGTAATTTTTTTCTTTCTTGGTGTTATTTTGCAAAATATCCCTATGAAGACATTTGTGGGATTTTTTGTTTCTGTTTTTCTGAGAGGAAAAGGGACAAAATTCTGTGATGGGCTTTATCTTGAGACCCTATCAGTCAGCCTATTCTGGGGTCAGGCTCACTTTCTGAAAATCTTTCCATGGTTTAAAGATGTTGTACATTTTCCTGTCTCGGGTCCAAACTAGTTATAACTAGGAGGAATCGTGCAAAAAAATATGTTAGAATAATAGAACATTGTGAGGTTTGGCTATCAACACACAAAAATGTTATACCATATCATATCTCAGTCCAGATTTATATTTTGATCCAAATTTGTGTTTAATGGTTTATTCCAAAACAAAGTAATTTTAATTACTACATAATTTTGCCTGCTAGATAAAAAACATGTTTAGGTACAGAAGAGTTTCACAACTCTTTGTCGTACCTTATGTTACATACATATCTAAGCAAAAAGAAAACACAACAAGGAAAATACATATTATAGTAAAAAACTAAGACTTAAATTGTGCTTGCCAGGCAGGAAGTTCAAGTAACTCACAATTCAGTGTGAGATGCCTTCAAATGACTCTCCAAGAAAATGTAGCATGGACTAACTTATCTATACTATAATTAAATTATTAACTCTTTTGTAGAATGAAGAGGCATCTGAAAAAATACAGTAGTACAGTTCAGAGCCTTAAACAAATTAGCCTCTAAAGGCTTATAGTCCAAAGTGAAGACAAAGCTCAATTCAGTTGGTCTTTTTTTATTTTTTATCCCCTAAAAGCTAGAGATTTATATGCCTATAGAGAGTAGACAAATTAATAAAAAATCAGTCAATAAACTTTAAATCATAATAATTAAGCAACTATCTCCCCATATGTCTTACTTGGAAATTAGGAAAACCTAAAAAAAATATCCCATTCCTACATATTACTGATTACCAGCTAGAAAATTCATTACTTTCTTGCTTTGTTTGCTTCAGCCAAGGAGTTCTGCCTTGGAATTCTGCCTATTATTGTTATTACTATTATTACTACTATTATTATTATTATCATTATTAAGTATTGTAGGGCCTCTTCCCCCCCATGTTTTACCAAAGAAGCAGCATTTCCAGAAGAACAATTAGATTGTTTTGTGACATTGGACTCCTTGGGGATAGTTTCAGAACACTGCTGTAAGTAATCCTGTAGGACACAGTTTCAAACAAACTACACTTCTACAAAGGGCTTTTTTTCCTGTGCCATGTAATGCACGTGGGGATGTATGTATTCAGGACAAGGAAAGAAAATTAATAAATGGAAGAAAGACAATAAACAAATGTAATGGTCTTTGATGGAACTCTTGTCTAAATGCTCTTCCCTTAAAAGTGATAATATATAAGTGCAAGTCCTTACCCTGAGGTATGTCTTAGTCTAGACTGAAGCAAGAAACTCCAGGTCAGACATATGGTGACTGAAAAAGTGCATTTTATTTATTCATACCTCTTGATGTGAAATGTGTATTTTCAGAGACTAAAAGTCTCTGAAAGAGCCAATTACTCTCAGCTTTTTAATTCTAGCAATACATTTGGAACATTTTCATTGTTCTAAGGGTTAAAAACCTCACCGTGACAATGATGAGCCTTATTACTCAGTCAAAGTAAATGGATCACCATATAACCTTTCAGAAATGTTCTTCCTTAAGCTATTAAAACATTCCATGCCCTTAGATGACAACAATTTCTCTGCCTTTTGAAATTTCTTTTCTATCCTGCAGAGTTCATAGAGATATGCTTGGTTAAAATCAACTTATATAAAACTATGCACTGTAAATTCTGACACTTCTGTTTGAATCTCTTTTCAAACACTTGTCTTTGCTCACCATAATAGATGTCAGTTCTTCTGATGTAGTTCAAGCATGAGCTTCATATGAAGACTCAGCTATGTCTATTGCATTTCTGAAGCTACTACTCACTGAAGTTTTGTGCTGTTTGACATCAAAGATAGGCAAGAATCACCTGCTGAGTTCACATGCATGGAGCAAAACATCTTCAAATCACTTGTGCTAGACAAAAGTTTTTCATATTAAGCTTTCACTATCATATGGACTTAAAGACAAATGTAGTCCTTGTTAAAGTTGCAGCATCGTGTTATTAAACTATGCATCTGGGCCTCTTGATTTATAGAAGTTTTAAGACAAAAGATAATAATTTGGCTGATTTATTTTCTGGCATAAATTGCAAAGCATTCTGTTGCACAAAAACCCCTGTTTTTCATTCAATATGCAATGATTAAGCTTAAAGGTAAAAACAATTTGAAAGTGTGATATTCTCTAGCTTAGTAAAAAACCACAGTACTCTACTTTTTCAAACTTGAATAGCTGACTTTCTTCTATCGAATTGAAAGAAGCAACAGTTAAAACATATAGTGTATATACGGAACATAAATTAAACACATTCCTATTCTAAAAAGTTCACAAAACTGTTTTTTGTATAATTTTAATCAAATCACGTGCTGAAAAATAAATGGAATGTAGAAGAAAAAATATTTATGAAGGATCAAGAACTACTGTATAATAGATGTGAGTCTAATGGATGCTAATCAGTATAATAACTGTGCCATAGTTTTTAATCACAATGACTCCAGTGATGACTCTGTATGTAAACCAGATTCCACATGAATATGCATAGGAATTAGATTTTGGAACAGTTGTGTATGAAAAGTGTTTATAATTAGCCTGCATTTAAATGTCACCAAGTGACTGCATTAAGTGCAAACCAAAACACAACAGGGCGTGTGGCTGTTGTGAGATAATTGAATGCCTTGGGTGTGTCAGCTCAGTCAGCAGATGCTGAGATGTAGTTGCCAATTTTAGCAGACCGATGATTTAGTATTGTAGGGCCTCCAGTGTTTTTTATTCATTTAAGTGCCTTGAAATATATTTAAAAGAAAAAGTGTTTTTTCCCCTAGTATTGTTTTTCCATTTCTTTAGTATACAGATCCAAGGGAGCCAATGTGCCTAACACTTTCCAATCTCTGCTGTTGTTCCATAACCTCAAGGTTAAAACCCTAGCAGGACAGATGATTAACTCACTCCTGACTATTTCAATTTTTGGTAAGTGTATTAAATGCCCTCTTTGGCAAATTCCCTATTAATATGTTTCTTGTTTTAAAAACATTTTATATTTACTCAGGGCTTAATGTCTTTCAAATAGTGAAATAGACAGTATAGTTAGGCTGTACTTGGTGCTTATAAGTACATACAGATAGGTTCAGAGCATGTTTTCCATCTTTTATACATGTCAGGAACTTCCAAGTCCCTTTAAGGACTCTAGCACTTGTTCCTGTGTCACAGGGCTCAGAGGTGTTCCCACGTATCATGCATTCATCGTAGTTTTGTGCTGATGACATCTTGCAGTGAGCTGCCAGCAGATAAACTTACCTTCCTTTCCATCTGTCCCCTCCTCAAGTCTTGTTTTCCACGTAAAATATATTCATGCATGTTGGCTAAAGTCTCCCCCTGTAAGTAACTGTGTTAAACCTGGAATATTAGGATCTTAGGACATAAATCCCAAATGACAAAGCTTTGGAAAAGACTGTTTCATTGGAGTATCAAAAACACAAACACATAAGAATCTGCCAGTAAAAGCCTCCTAGACCTTGCAGACCATAATACGACCTTAATATAAACAAATTAGGCTCCAAAGCTGGAACTATAAAATGTCTTGTGAAGAACAATTGTGCTAAGCAACACAAAGTAGGAGATCGGGTGTTAAGGTGGTTGAGACAGAATATAGGCTACAGATTATGTTGGTTTACTTAAAACACAATCAATGTCTTGCCTTTGTAGTTGTGGCTCCGTCAGATCTGTCAACATTAATTTAATATCCTACTCTTAACATGAATTGTGTTCGATATGAGTCATTTCAGGATGTATTTGAGCCTGTGCTCAGATTTAATTAGAAATGAGAAATATAGCAGATGGAGAGAAATCATTGTTGCACAATTGGGCCATAATGCAAAGAAATTTCTCTAACAGTTGACAGTTAAGGACTGCTCAATTAGCAAACCACAGCATAAAAAAAGATCTAAAAATAAAATTAAAAAGTAGGATAACAGCTTCTCCAAAGCCTCTACAAAAATCTCTTATGGAAAGAAGGAAAGACTAACCATGACACCAAATACTACCATAAAACAACTAGACTACAGTACTTGTATTAGAGTTTAGCATCTGTGAAGTTGCTACGGAAGTGATCCTTATATTTGGCTTTCCTGCCAAAGGAACTCAAAAGAGACATTCTGTTATCAAAGAAAAAAAATCAAAGGGAGTCTTCTACCATTAGTTTTGCATGGTATAATGCTGATTTCCCCACATTTTACACAACAGAGACAAGTTCCTGTACACAGGAATAGTATTCTGCCCAGATAAAAATATTTTGCCTTTAATGAGCTTTATACACCCAGTCATCCTAACATCTGAGTCCACAATACACAGAAGAAGTAAGCAACACATTAAACTAAACTACCCACGAGAGAAAGCACAAAGCGGCAACAGCGGGCGGGTCAGCAATCCCTCATTTGTGAGGTATCAAAGGCTGTTGATAGATCTAATAAAATTACTCTGAACATCTGACCTTTGTCCATGGCCAGAAGGAATGCAGTTATACAATTGGGGAAGGGAAACCACTGGTGACAAAATGCAGTTTCAAATAAACTATGCTTCTACTGGCAATTTTTCTTTATCCACTATCATGTAATGCGCACAGGGATGCACAGTATGTACTTAGAACAGGAAATGAAAGTGAAAAAAATGGAAGCTAAAACTGACACTAACAATACTTAAATTGCTTAATGGAGATGCTGTGTACATACTCCCCCAGGCAACAGATCCTTCTAAGTGTTTAGAGCTCCTAATTGTACCGTATGTCTTAATAAACAGCAGGTTACAGAAACTCCAGGTCAAATGTTAGACAACAGAAAGATTTTGCCTATAATTTATTCAAAAGTTTGATTGTATCATTGCACATTAGTAGGAAATCCAACCTCAGAGTTATGAAGCCAATTACTGTCAAACATCTCTAAAGTCTGTGTTTGTTTGTGTGTATTTGGATAGAAGTATATGTGGGTTTTTGCATGAAAATATATATGTGTGTGTGTGTGTGTGTGTGTGTGTGTGTGTATACATATGTGTAGCTGTTTTTTCTGAGGGCTAAAGGCATCACCAACAGACAGCAACAAGGTTTTCTCATGTCTGTGTTCTATTTATTTAATAAGTAGCACAAGAATTTAGCATCCAAATATTTCTTTTTCGATCAAAAGTTTAGGAAATCTTATTAGATTATTTTACATCAGACATAGTTTCTCTGCTCAAGTAGTTCTCTACCTAGCCTCCCTCTCTGTTTTGCTGGGTTAAATAACAGTCCTATAATCACCCCAAGGATGTCTCCTGCAAAGAGACTGTATCAGAGCATCCAACACAAGACGAACAAGCTGTTTAAAATGGCTCAAGCTTCTTTTTGTGCAGACATGCAGGAAGGAAATTACATGGAGCAATACCAAATAAATTCCAAAGCTCTCTTGGGTTTTCAGGGTACTCTTCCACAGGTTTGCAGATTCCCATGCTGCTCTGCTTGTGCCAGTTGTCTCTGGAAAAGCTGTGTCCATCTTGTCGGTGAAGTACTATTTTGATATCCTGCTAGGTTTTTCTGAGAGAGAACCTTTGCTTAAGCTTCAGAACTCTCTGGGTACAAGAAACCTCATCACTGACATAATCTAGACACACTGAGCAATCTGACAAGTAGATATTACAGGAATCTCTGTCATTTCTGGGAATGCTGCCTCCATGTTGGATCCAAGGATGCTGAAATGCCTTTCATTTAACTGAGTACCTCTGTGGCTATGATACGAATTTATGACATCAAGCAATTCACAGGAACATGTTAGGCAGATGGCTGAAACACGTACAAAAGTGCATGGGTCATAAAGATAACTAGGTTTAAGACTGTTTCCAAACCTGATTTCCATTTCCGTCCTGTTAGGAAATATGAATAATCTTCATAAACATTTTGTGGATTGGTGTAACACATCTTAAAAAGCCAAAGGACTAAGAGCTGCCTTATAACAGTGAGAGAGAAAAAAGAAATGATAAAC
Organism: Machaerirhynchus nigripectus; assembly: GCA_013397975.1. Classification (NCBI taxonomy): domain Eukaryota; kingdom Metazoa; phylum Chordata; class Aves; order Passeriformes; family Dicruridae; genus Machaerirhynchus; species Machaerirhynchus nigripectus. The sequence continues at coordinate 97,220 of VZRQ01005622.1, forward strand.
CACAGATTCTATTCCTTCCATAATTTGAAAATGAAACAGAAACCTTTGAAGAAAAGCTACTTTTTCAGTCCTCCTAAAGTTTCTTGAAGTAAGGTTAAGGAGATAGTTTATTAATTGGGGGAAAGAAGAGCTTCTTCAAATTGTACAAACTTTACAATATTACTCTTAAACCAAATGGAATTTAGAGCTATTGTGGACCTATGGCAGTTACTTAATTAATTATTTAATTGCCATAGGTGGTTTCTACAGAAAATCTCTCCATGTTCAGACTAAAACACAAAAAACTAAACGGAACTAGCTAAAATGTGTGAACCCAAAGAACAACATCCTTTTTAAGAAATCTTCCAACTCTGTCAAGGAGTGCTGCAAGAAATCTCTGCCTGTACTTTTTCGAGCACTGGTGGCCAACATATCCAACTGAGAGCAGCTGACAACACAATGCACAAGCCAAAAGTCCCTTGTCACAACCAGACACTTTCTAACCAGAAAATACCAAGTCATTGTACCCAACAGTCAAAACTTTCAAAGACAAACAAACAAACAAAAAAATAGACATTTATATATATATAACAACTCAGATTATATGAGAATCTACAGAATACTCATCTTTGAGGTTTTGGTCTCCACCCAAAGAAAATAATCTGTTGAAACAATCCTTCATCTGAAAAAAATAGCAAGCACTTAACCAGGGTCAATATGGATAATAAAGAATATACATCTTATTTGTTAAAATACATCTGCTAAGATTGTAAGAAATCTTGTTATTCTTCTAAGTATAAATTTTAATAATGTTCAGAATGGCAAAAGAAACATAGTAAAAAGAAAATTTTGAAAGAAAAAAGTATTTCAAAAGTTACTGTGAAAGGGAACTACGCCCTTTTTGAGGTTTCCCTATGGAACATTTAAGTGAAGCAAACATACTTTTATTTAAAGTTTGTTTATAGATAAAGAAATGCAGGATAACCTGCATTTTTGTTTGGGGAGGGCAAGGAGGAGGGTGTGGGGAGGTTAATCAAAAATCTTTCATGAGGAACAAAATCAAATATTGATGGTTTCTTTGAACAGCCACTATCTTATTAAAGTAATGACCAGAATCTCTGAATACAAAGTAGAAAGAAAGGAAGGAAGACATTTTTTAACAAACATTGAAAAATGGATTTTAAACTTGTTGCTGAGTCAAAAATTTCTCTTCCCGATCTTTTAATATAATGAGATGTAATCTTAGAACTCGTGAATTACATACTCATCCTACTTTGTCTATTTTGACTTGCTTTTAGTAGCAAACTTCATAATCCCAAAAGAATTATTTTCCCCTACTCCAAACGAACTCATTCTGTGTCTATATTTGCTATCAAGTGTTACTAAGCAATAAGACTTCACATAAAATCTTTCTCAACGACTCCACCACTGATATTTCTCTTCTAGGGCATTTGAATGTAGAAAGAAACCATGGGGTGCATGAGTGAAGAGGTTTGCCATAGTGATCTGTAAACTTCCATCACATTAGTCAACATATATTTAACGTATTCTTTTCATTAATTGTAATACTTGCCAAGAAGCTAAAGCTTTTAAAAGTATAACTAACTCTTGTCACTTTTTCTTGTTACTTACTATGAGAGGGAACCAGCAATCTATCATTAGACACCACAAGCACCACTTACTATAAAATTATGTAATATGAATCGTCCTGAGTATACAAGACCCAGAAGATCATAAAAAGGTCTTGTTTTGTTCATTTAAACTCAAATGAAAAAAAAACTGTGGCCTGATTACATTCAATACAAATATATAAAATGAATAAACAATGTAAATATAAAGAACTCAAAGAAAAATTTGTGTCTTTTCATCATAAATGGATATAAACATAAACCATTAGACACAGGTTATATTATCCCATTCTTTATTGACACATCATTCTCTACAGCATGAACTCTATTTCTGTCTTTACCATATGCTGTGTACTCTGTTGATAAGCAGGAAAAGGAAGTAAGTACACTGTTTTGGGAATAAAAATCAAACTTTATGTATAGCTAAGTAGTTACTGGGAAAATCACCCTGTAAAATATGCCCTGCACTGGAGCAGTGAGTGATCTCACTACTGTAAATGATCATCCTGCCAAGTGTCACTGGACACCTTTTGCATTCCATTCTTGGAACTCATTTGCAGTAGCAGCAATACAAGATCATTTGGAAAGAAAATTCTGCTCACAATATATTTTTTCAGGATTCACTTTAAACAAGGCAGATAACACCTTGCATAGTGGTTGAAAACAGAGTCCATCTAATGATTATGTCTGACATTTTCATTCTTTTACCTATCAGCCAGAATACTGAAATCAAATATTGGAGCAGAGGTATCTGTGGACCTCAGCTGAACAACCAAAAAACATCAATTATTATAGCATGCATTACATCCAAAAAAGTACTGGACCTAAGGACAAGATACACAAGATTCATTCAAAAATGACAGAAAACAAAATTCCTCCTCATCTTTATCTATGATTTATATGATCACTCCTTTCATCATCACGTCACAGGGCAGAGTCATTGCCCTGTTTACCTTAATATTTGTCATTGACATGGAGAGACACAAGTCATTCTGCCAAGCAGTTTCTGGCAGGTCTGAGATATGTCAAGGCCACAGCTAAACCGGTGGCCTTTTCCCTAGCATTCACTGTTTTAACAGTGGAATTAAATGCAGTGCATGATTCTGAATCTCTTCTCATAGCATGTTTCACCCATACTCAGCCTGGAAAACTTTTTTCCATAACACAAGGAATGTTCACAAAATGTTGGCTGCTGCACATAAAATCCAGACATTTTAGATACTCTATAACAAACACGCGGGAAATTAAGACAGCTGCATGGAAAGCATAACTTTCCTTCTATCAGCTGAAAAGAAGGGTACAGACAGCTGGGGACATGTCCTCAGGACGGAGTGGTCAGCATGGAGGAACAGCATATCACACAGTGATTGTGTTCACCACAAACCTCAGAGTGATGAAATATGAAATGCGTGTGCTTCTCAAGGAATCCACACGTGAAATACAGACAGCAAACCACAATCACACACTTCTATCTCAAAGACTGGCAAAGCAAAGAGAAACATTTCTGTAGAAGAATTGTTATGTGCACATGTGCCATCTGTCAACATCTGCTGGTGGATCACAAAGAGGTCAAGTGGGCTGCAATTTGAACATTTTTGTGTTTCAACATATTGAACCACTTGCAAGAGTAAGTTGGCACCCCTCCTGCGGTGAGATCTGTCTACAAGGATACTTTCTCACTGTTTTTGAAAAAGTGAGCAAAACAAGAGAGAAAAACAATCTTGACAGCAGCCAGGCCAGAATGATCTGATATACTTTAGCCTGATGAGACGAGTACCACTAGGCCTTTCTCATAATGAAATGCATACAAATTATGTAATTGCCATTAGGCAGACACTTAGTTACAGCAACAGACACTGTTTTTACTGTAGCTCTGCAATTCCTTATAACTTAGGAGTTCTTAAAAAATTATGCATCCTATAAGACAGTGTCTGAGCAAATCACACTTGAGAATGTGTCCTATAGCCACTACTCTATTGTGGGGAAATACACGGATTTCTGGTGGGGTTTTAGTAGAAATAGGACATAAAGGAATTAAGAGATGTTGAAAGCCATTTGAGCAATCTGAGGCATAATGGAAAATTGAACTCAAAGTCTTTGAACCCCAGGCTCCATAAGATAACCAAAAAAAGGTATTTCCTGTTTACTATTAATACTTCCTGTGTGCTTGGGGAAGTGATCACAAAGAATGAACAGTTATGCAGGCATCAGGAATAAAAAACATACATAGAAATAAATGGGAAAACTTTTATGTCCAGAAGACACTGCTGTTGCTGCTCCAGATAATGATAGCACAGCTGATCCTGACACCGCTGAGTGGGACGTAGTGTCAGTTCTGGATGAGGAGCTGCACTGCAGCAAAAATTCTGATCATGAATCCCATGATACCATATCAGCATTTAACAGGTCTGACTTTCATGCCTAGGAGACAACTGACTAAAATTCCAAGAAAAGAATCAGAGAAATCATTGTCAACTCTATTCAATATGTTTTAAGAAAAAGCACTAATTATTTTTAACTACTGATCAACTACAGAAACACATGGAAGGGGAAGGGCAAGACTAATGTTTAGGGCAAGACTAATACCCTGCAATTAGAAAAACATGTTCCTAAATTTTAAGCTAGATATTTGGTGCTGTTTAATAGCACCTGTATTTGGCAGGTTTAATTGCCATATTTTCTGCCATAATACTAAAGCCATGAATAAAAAATTGAGATTTAGCAACATTGAGAAAACAGTTACTGTTTCCTTATCATTTGAATAGAGAAATAATCACACCACTAGTATATTGAAATAATCAAAGACTTATTTACAAGTGATTAAGACCATTACTCCTCTTGGTATGAGAGGGAGGAGATGCCTTGCAACCCCTAAATTCCCTTGTAGTCACCTATGCAACAGTCATATTTCCCTTCTTTTGTGAGCTTTTGATATTAGCAGCTGTTGAATACCTTTTTTTTTTTTTTTTTTTTTTTTGGGGTCAATCTTATTCTTGAAAAAGAATAAAAATTAGTCTTATTCTTGAAATATTTTTTCCTATTTTTCTAGATTTTATTATTACTATTGTTATTTAGTTTCATAGAGCTAATGCATGAGGACAGAAATCTACTCCATGTGCATGGACTTGTACAAATGCACAGCAAACGTAGTCTCTTAACTATGATTATTCAGAGACAGTTCATAGTTAATAATGCGTGAACAGCCCAAATTTCACCAACTTTTTTCTGTCGATGGTGTTTGTTAATTTTGGGGTTTGTTCATCTTAACAATGTTTAATTTCAAGTATTGTTTCAATTCTTTTTTAAAAAAAACCTCACCAATAATTCTGGGTTGATAAACACCTCTACGAGCTCCAGGAGTTCCCAACAAAATTAAAGTAGACCTCAAATTATATCTTTTATCTCTATAGTATGAAAAAAAAGAGGTAGTAGAGCCATGTGAAATACAAGCCATTACACTTGTTTGATACACTAGGATGAAGCAAAAGAAGGCACAAGTCTAATTTTTTTTAGCAAATCCTTTTCAGTTCACCTTTAAACTAAAGGTCATCGGGTGAGAATCGGTGTGTTTGAAAGCACTTGAACTGCTTAGGGAGTTCATCTTATCTGTATTATTCATACATATTTGACGATTATAAATCACAATGGACTGAAATATTTCTGGTCTTTCACATCAGCAGGTATCCAGAGAGCACTCTCTTTTATTTACTGACCATGTTAAAAATGGCACACTTTTTTATTATTTTATAATAATATGCTGTCTGACCAGTTCAGAGAGATCTCTAATAATGTCTCAGTCCAGCCATGGGTCTCATTATGTTGGTAGGAACTGTCATGCAACTGTGAATGTGCAATAAGTGTAGAGGTACAGTAAATGGCAGAAAAATACGAAAAGCATTCTACTTTCAGATGCTGCACAAAGCTATTTATTCCTACTACACTGAATGAACTAAAAATTGAGGAGAGAAAATGAGAACTTTACTTCATGGCCTTCTAAATTTAAACAAAGAGAGGATTTAAGAATATGTCTTCCAGCAGAAAATGAGATACGTTATACAGTGCAAGACATGCACTTAACATTTCTTATATTCCATCTATTTTTTTAAGCAGAGCAGCACATTGATTTCAATGGAAGTTCTGTTTAAAAATCAATGCTGTACCATGACCTGGGTAACAATTTAGAGACTACACATATTATTCATAAATTACATGATTCTGCCCCAAATCTATCACCCTTTCTGTGGGCATGTTCTTCTGGCTGTGGTCTCACAGACCATTTTATAGCAACAGTATAATTGTATCTCTGGATTTCAGTTTTACAGAAACAAGAAATATTTGTCTTTTTATTTGACTTTATGTACTAAATTGCATAAAATATGCCATATAAATGATACCTGGATTTCAAAATAAATTGTTACGCAACACGACAAACCAAAAAGAAGGGAAACTTGTTTGAGGACTTTGATGCGCAGCAAAGAGAATTTATTATATCTTCCTAACCTTGGGTCTGGCCCCCCTGTTTGGAAGTACAAAATTGTCTACAAAATGAAACAAGAGGTGAATCATCCATTTGCTCTCTGTCTGTGCCACATCTCTGCTGCTTCTGTCTTATCCAAGACAGAGTGAAGAAGAAAGGGAACTGGTGAAGTGCCTTTCACTTCATTAATGTACCTGTCAGCAATATCCAGACCTACTTCTATCAACAGTCTCTTCTCTTGCAATTCGGTTTGGTTTACCACATAGACATAAATTTCATCCCTGTGGTGCATACTGCCAAAAAATCAGCACTCGTGCAAGGATCAATTATTTAAGAGGCAACTCATTAAAATATTGCCTGCATGCAAACAGGTGGTTTATAAGTTCGAACTATCCAAGAATTAAGCAAAAATTAAATTATTCTGCTCAAAAAAACATGCAAGAATATTTTTTGAAAGAAGAGGGAAAACAGCACAATCTCATTTCAATCAATATAAAACATTCCATTCCAAACCCAGTAGTTTGGACACACTTTTGACAATATGAAAGCAAAGAAAGGTGTACATTCACAGCTGTTCCAGAGAGCAGGTTCCTTAATTAATAGCCCCGTTGGTGGGAAATTCACCCAAGCTTTGCAGGACCTCTATTCCAACCAGGACGTATAATCCTGAGCCCTCACCTGCCAGGAGACTGCTGGCCAGCACGTCCCAGCAAAGCTAGCCAGCCCCCAGGGGCTGATCCACTTTTTATGCGGCACTGCGGAGGAGGCTGGAGCCCAGCAATCGCTTCTGTAATGCATCTCATCTGCAGTGCTAGAAAGCCTTCTTTCCTTTGCTCCATGAATATTTAGGTACCCCAGGCAAACTGGAACAACTTTCCACAGAAAGGTGTTGGTTCCAGCATCATCCTGAATCAGACAGAGTCAGTTTGGACCAGAGTCTTGTGCCACTCAGGAGAGCAGCCTAACCACCACGCTATTAGGTGTTCAAGTGTGGAGCTCCCGAAATCCCTCCTGTGGGAGCAGTGGCACTTGCCATAATGTATTTAAATATTAATTGAGCAAGAGAATGTGAATGACTCTTTAAGCCTGACTAGCAGCTAAGGTGCTCTCCTGGGACATGGGAGCTGCAATTTCAGATACCCTTAGGCAGAGTAAGGAATTGAACCCAAGGCTCCCACAGCTGCATCCCTCTTTTTGCCCACATCTGAAGCCAGCCTGAATCCATCCAAAACCACTGAGGTCCGTAGACAGCTAAATAACTCCCCAAACTACATTGCTTAGTGAATTTATTGTTCACCAAGAAATCTCTGCCCTACTTAGAACCCGCACCACTTTTGCCTGCCTGGAGAGTCAAAGGTCCCAACATAAGGCACCTCACTACTCCTATGGGTATGTGTGACTCTTCACTTTTGAAATATTAACACTCTTGAAGTGCAGTTTCCCTTTACTTTCTCGTGAGGAGCAATCTGTGAACTGGGATTGGTCAAGATGGTTTATTTTAAGAGTGGGAGTTTTACATTGCCACACCCATAATGGCACCTGTATAGTATATCATATTGAAGGAGTGTGTCTAAAGGTAAGGCAAAAGCCTGAGAGAACTGGGGAATGAACTGGGATTAGTTCCAAAGTCCCTTAATGTCCTTTAAAAGGAAAGTCAATATGGGACTATCTTTACAGTGCAAGTTATGTGGGCAGAAACTGTAAGCCCATTCATGTCTCCGATTGTTCCACATCTGAAGGAGAATGCACAACATCTGTTATTCAACCGCAAGAGTGGAATATATTATGAATTTGCCTGCACCTATCAAGCTGAGGAAAGGTTTCACTGAGTAAAAAAGGATTTTTTTTGCCAAACTGTGCATCCTTTTGGAAACTAACTGGGGCCAACACAGATGTGTTGAGAAGCACAAATCCCTTTTTGGAGCATAGTTGGTTCCAGAAAAAGCATCATTTTTCTACTGCTGGCAAGGGGCCGTGAACTCATTTATATTATTTTCTGAGAAGCAAGAGAGGACACTAATGCCAAGTGTCTCAGTGTATTTGCTATTTTAATGCAATTAAGTGACTAGGAAAAAAGACTGATGCCATATGCAACTGCATTACCTGTGAGAACTTTTCAATAAAGCATGGTAAAAAATACAGTAGTATGTGGCTATGAGATCTGTGGTCTGGGTTATTTATCCAATAGAAGGTAGCAAGGAGCAGATATTTTGATGGCTTATATGAAATGATGTATTCTCAAAAAAATGCCTAATAGTCCTTACCAGCACATTTTTGGCTCTCTTACTTCTCCCAGAGAAATTTAACGAAGTCAGACAAAGTTAAATACTTTGCACTACCTGAGACAGTCTTCTGCAGTTAATATTGAGGCAATACAGGCTGCCCGGTGGGGGCAACCTGACATGTCCTTGTCTTTCCTCTGTTTGATCTTTACATTAAGAGACCAGTTTGTTTTCTGCCATTATTAAATGATCATACATATAACACATAAAGTGATGAAATGCTAAACATCTTAGCTGGGTGTTCTGGCTTCTTAGATCTACTAACACGGATTAAAGCATGAATTTTCCTTATAAGTAGAATTGTACAAATAACGAGTTGCATGAAAAATAAAACAATTAATTTGGGCCCCAAAGCAAAAAAAAAAAAAAAAAAATCAAACAAACAATATATGTGTGAGTATTTTGATTTCTCTTTAATTTACCCTGCACTGAGAAACACATATCTTTCAGTATTATTATTTTATTTTGAAGTCTGTGTTAAACCATAAATATTGTCAACTTTACAGTAAATTATTTGAAACATGTCAGAGCAAAATATTTGAGTATTGTTTAGTTTATGTCTCCTCTTTTAAGCTCAAACTACTAAGTGAACACAACATAAATCATGTGTGTTTAGCCCCCTGAAGTTTCATTTTGTGCTAAGTATTTTTTCAGCAGATTAATAAAAATTAAGAACAGCCAATATCATTCCTATTAGTATTTTTGTCTTCTTTTGAGGTGATGCTTCTAGGCAGTATAGATCCTCAAAAAATAACACATTGGGAGATATTTAGAATATTAAAAATACAGTAAATAGCAATTATAAAAAACCTATAGTATTCATCCCTAGTCAAAAGGCAGATTTAGCTATTTGCAGCAAAAATTAACAAGCAGCCACAGTTTGCATTCTAGAGCACATTTAGAAAAAAAATCTTTTTTCACATGCTGTACACAAAACGTTGCATTAGAGACAAAAAATCAGGTTCATGTCTCACCATTACACTATGATCTGCTCCCCCTTAAACCTGTTGTTATGCCAGATGTACAGGCTGAAGTGGGCTGCCTGATTTTCAAGAGCTGAATGTTAGATCCTATACATGAATTAACTGTCAGGTCTATGTCATTTTTAATGCACTGTTCAACAGGTATTAATCTACCTGCTGATCACCCAGAAGGAAGCCTCCATTCAGAACAGGAAATTATTAGCCAGTCACAGAAGCACATATTGGAAGGTCATCTCCTGACTTTTACTGAACAGCTCTCCTGACATAAAGGGTTAACAAGCAAAAATCAGTGTGATTCAAAGAGATTTGTCTTCAATAAACGAGCTACATCCTTCTCTTGTGAAAGATTTTGTAAGATAGCAATCCTATACAAATACCACCGATGCTTTTTTATTAGCCAACAGTCTCTGTAACTAGCACAGTTTGCAGAAGTAAAAGGATTTTATTGAACATCATATTTGCACAGTTATCAATAACTTCATACACAGGCCAAAAATTGAAACAGTGAAATGTGTGTGTGTAAATGGAGGAAGAAAGGAGAAAGAAAAGAGGAAAAGTAGAGGGGATGACAGAGGCTGTTTAAGTGCCAAAAACCACAGTTCCAAGGAAAAATCTGCAGAGGTCTACATGTATAGATAGGCATTGACTGTGCAGCTCTTCAAAAGGTTCTGAGATCTAAAAGACATATATTTGGTTAATACTTCTTATATTTGGGTAATATCTTCTTATTCTATCTGAACAGCATTTGCACGTGCAATGCATAGAGAATATACACCAGCAACAAGACAGTTTATATTTAACACAGTTTTCAAGATATCTAATATTTTGTCAAACATTTTATAGGTTTTAGCTTAGGGATAAATTTGAAGCTGGCTTTTCCCCAGTGAAACCTGCAACAATAGAGAAATATATATTGAAGGAAAAGAGAAACTAGGATATCGAGAAAGCCTAACAGAAATCTAACATTTCATTTTGCACTTAATAATTACTTTCTACAGATCCCTTTGACTGGGAAAGCTTTTATATCTCAAAGTTTTACTGCTCAGCTATGATGCTGAAAAATCTCCAGATTTTTTCCTTGCTTCAGATTCCAAAGTATACCTATGGTCTCTTTTCTGACATGAGACGGTAGTTTCAATTTCAAATAGCAACAGCTCATCTGCCAATTCTCTACGTAAGATTTAACTGCTAAAAAATATTTTAAGCCAACCTGTGAAACTCACTCTTGAGCAGGAAACAGCTAATTTGTCCTTATACAAACAGAAACTTCATGTTTTGTTGTATAACTATGGCAACTTCTACAAATTACTCATCCAGGACTTTTGTTATGCTATTTTATGACTCAGACTTACTAGTGTTCACCTCCCTCAACTTCCAGTACAGTATCTCCCTTTTCTGAAATGACTCCGAACTACTGTCCGTTAAAAATTAGAAACACACAAAAAATTCTTTCTGGATGGGTGTGAGCAGTACCTATAAACTCCGAGTTTTAGCTCTGTGCACCCAGATTGCTAGGTTGTGGTCTATTACACCTTGACAAGACCTATTTCATATTCAAAGTAAAGAACTTGCTATAGTATGTGACGAGGAGGTAAGTACACCCACCTAGTTTGTTTCGAAGTGGATCGGTTCTTCAGCATGTATTAAGCCCTTCCAGATTTATGCCCAGTGGCTGGCTCTTTGCCAGGGCTTGGATTCTGTTCTGGTGTGCAGTGTGCTGAGTATTCCCAGGTGCTGGTATATTTTTATGCCTTAGTCCTTATTTACAGTTTTTCTAAGGGTTGCTTTGAAGTCTGAACAATCGTGATGCAGCTCACTACAAAGTTCTTTTCACATCCAGCAATCTTTTCATGTTGCCTTAAGTTAAGCCATTTCTAAATGAGAAAATAGGAGGATGAACATTAATAAATTGCAAAAGAAAAGAGCATATTTCTTGCATAAAATTAATAATTTCAGTGTACCAGAAGCTATGTGAGCAATCACAGCACAAGATTAATAACCTAAAATCATCATTCACTCCATCTCCCAAAAACTCTTTCACAATGGCTACTAATACAGCACTACTTTCAACTTTATAGCTCCCCTTTTTACCAGCCCTACTATTATAACACTTGACATGCTTGGCTGCCATGGTGTAATAAAGAGGGGTAAAATGATGCATTAAAGGTCCCTGGTGCAAATCCTATTCAAAATTTTTCAGTCTGGAATAGGCAGTACAAAAAGGCAGTACTGGGAATTTAAGGGTCATAAAGTAGTACAGGCACTCAGCTCTCCAAGTTTCAGTTAACTTTCTAAAAGCCAAAGCAACAATAGCAAAAGCTCTAACGATACGTTCAACTTTCTTTTGGAGAACAGGCACCTAGAGAATTGTAAGGGAGGGCGAGCAGGGAAGCGGCCACATTATGCGGCAGTGTTAGCCAGCATCACTCATATGTGACTCTCGGCAGCTGTCTGATGCAAGTAACTGCTCAGTGCCTGGGCAAACAACATGGTATGGTAGCATGCTTCACACCGTGAGGCAAACAGCACTCTGTGGAACAAGAAAAATCAGAATAAAGCTCTGGAAAATCAATCCAGTGTTTTGCGGGTTTGGTGCATTCACTCCTCAAAATTAAATTCTAATTTCTTACAGTTATTCTCAGAGATTCTTTTCCTATTAAAAAATGTAAGTTTCTCAGTTTAGTGTAGATTTCTTTTTCAATGCTTTATTCTAAAAAAAAAAAATTAAAAAATCTTTATAAGCATTTATTTGTGGCTCCGAAGTGGTTTAGTTACTTTGTAGAAAACATACCTTGCTCTATACAAACTATAGCACTTTGGTCACCAGATGTTAAATGTTTTTATACTTCAATGGATTTATGTTTTTGAAGGGGTGAAAAATTTGAGAAGGCAGCTCTGGTTTACTGTCAAAGGACAGACAAACCTATGGGTTTGTGTCCGGGTACAGGGTTTCCAGTTATGGACAGAGACCTGAGATGCTTAGCAGTCTTTGCCTTAGGTTTACCTCCTGATAGATTAAAGAACTGAACAGGGCTCATATAAAGACAAGTTATCTGTATAGTGTGATGTACCTGATTATATTTTTGGGGAGAAGTGTACTAGTGAGTAAACTGAGGAAGGGAATATGTGTGAGATTCAAAGCCCATTCAAGTTTCTGAAATGCTTCAGTTAATTTCTACAGTTTTCAGAGGAGACATTACACAATTTCTAACAGATAGTGATGCTGTATAAACTGAACAATACTTTCATCTGCCTCAAAAAGACATGCAGACTAAACCAGACGAGAAATAACACAGAAGAATATGCTCTATTTTACCATCACAGGAATGCATGTATAACAGATAAACATCCTCCCTTACACACTGGATCAAGAGCCAAGGGAGATCCTGCATACTTGAAGCCATCAACCACTTAAAACCGCTATTGTCAAAGCAATTTTTTACAGCAGACTGATTTGTATGCAGACCGTTTTTAATAGCACAGAAAGAGTTTGGGACCATGTGTTAGAGTACACAAGTGATTTCCAAAAGACATTTGAAATGTAAAAATTCTGGAGGCTGCCTCCTTCCTTTCTCCCCTTCCCTGCAACATGCATACACATGCACACACGCACCATCAACTTCCACTGACATTTCTTCATTACTATGAAGAAGCTCAGGCTCTCTTGAGGGATTTTGCAAAGCACTGCTCCTCTTTTTAAGTAAGGCTACACACTTACGTCTCTCAAAATGATTTCCATAAGTTTATATTCCATCAAAACACATGATTTCAGATCTTAGGGTGTAGAAGTAGTGTTAACAAGGTCCTCCTATGAAGATTTTAAGCTCTTTTGAATGCAATTTCATCCTTTCTGGTGTCTTCTGCTTGTCAAATTTGCACAGGGCATTGGGACATTCTTTGGCATCAGAAGGTGCAGCTGGGGAATAAAATGTCCTCAAATCCACACTGCTGAACTGAAACCATTGCTTCTTTGATTTAAGAAAAGGCCATACCCTGGGTCCACTGTTATCAAATCATGATATCTCCAGGAGATGCTAGCTTTCTGTAAGAAGAGTAATGTTAAAATAAATTTAACTTAAAAATAAAGTAAAACAAAATAATAAACTACTAAAATTCTCCCTCCTGGTATCAAAAAGTAGTGTTAAATTAAATTTAAAAATAAAGTAGAACAAAATAATAAACTACTAAAATGCTCCCTCCTGGTATCAAACCCTATCAACTATTTTATTTGGTCACCACAGTGTTTTGGGTAGATGCAGTGATTTGTCTTTTAAAAACATAATAAGAAATAATAATATATAAATAGCATAATAAATAGCATAATAAGACAGAACCCCACTTGCCTAAAGAGCTGAGCACTGACAGAGGGTTAATATTACACTAGGTTAGGATTTTAGTGGGGATAAACAACAACCTCTTTTTTTCCCTACGGTAAAGCTACTAGAACCATGCAGTCCAGCTGTAATCATGCTCATCAAAAGAGGAACCAAAGAAACCAGACACTTTGCAATTCTGTTTCACTGCACTTTCAAGGTACAGTAGCAAAGGTAACAAAAGGATGTTTATTTCCTTTGTATAACAGACAAAGGAAGCGGCAGTAGCACTTACTGTTTAAGTTTCAAGATAAGCACAATACATTCACACCAGTGACAAGATAAAACAGAGATGCCGTGAATTGTAGGGTGGCCTGTACAAAAAAAATCAATATTATGGTAATATGGAGTAATTCAGCATTTCTGCAACAAACTACTCTTTCAACTGTGGTATAAATTAATAAAAATCTTAAAAATGTTTTGTGAACCTTACTTGTTCTGTCTATAGTCACACTTTGAAAAAAAACTTATAGAAAAATCATCTTATTTTCAGGTAGTACCACTGTAGGAAAGAAAAAATAGAAATTAGTTCATTTTCCCTTTATGTGGTGCTGTAAGACAGCAAAATCTAGTGGGATGAATAGAAGAATGGAATTTGAGACTTAGAAGTTTTATTTCTTGCTCTTAAAATCATACACAGTTTGAACCTCAGTGAACCACTAAACTCTCTGCGTCATCTTCACCAACTGTATCAGGAGAATAATGATGGTTTGGAGAAGTTCTGCAAGGCTTTCGACACCAGATCTGTAGCATAAGGCACTCCATAGTGGGCGACAAGTCCTGCTCTTGCCTGGCTCCACAGAGCAGAGTCCCAGACTGAGCATCATCAGGTAGCATTTGCCCGGGCTCTGTTAGCCCTCACATATATTCCTTATGGCTCATATTTGCTGTGCAGAAACATGGGGTCCCAAAGCACCATGTGGTGAATACGAAACTAGAAATACGCGTGTACCCCCGTTGCTTTGTTTCTTTTTGGTTCTATGAACTTGCCTATTTTTGTGCAGAATAGTATTTCAAATTTTCATCTGTTTCTGGGGTTTTAAATTCCACTTTTGCCTATGGTTTTTAAGTGTAGAATTTTGTAATGGAAACATATTTCTGTTTGGGGGAGTAACGGCATTCCATTTAAACACATTTTCATTTTCTCCTGTTAAGCAAAAAATATCCTTTGCGAATAACAATATAATTTAAGAGAGTTAAATGCAGAAGCACCTTAAATATACAGAGTACGCCCATTATGAAGATTTTAGAAAAGATGTCTTCATGTCTAGAAGAATAGTTTGAGCACTGGAGAGTGTATATGGGTTCCAGTGAATACAGATTGAAGTCACAAAAGTTTCCCAGCATTTAGGTGTTATTTCCTAAAATTAAGTTGAAATTTTGAAAGAAAGACATGGTTTTGTGGTGGACTTAGCAGTGCTAGGTTAACAGTTGAACTTGATGATCTTAAAGGTCTTTTCATACCTAAAGAATTCTGTGAGTCTGTGAATCCTCCCTCCCTTGGGCTTGGCTGTTTTGCAGAAAGAAAGAGTAGCTACAGCGGTACCATCCATATGACTAGTCCAACATTCATTCACTCAACATGACTCCCTTTTTGATTTTTCTCCTGTCTCCACCACTTAATGAAGAGAGCATGATTCACAATCTTATAAAAGATACAGAAATACTTCTACAAAAGGAACTTCAGTGTTCTCTGAGTGCTCTACCATGGTTCATTAGGAAAAAGGTTGTGGGATAACCCCCCACTTCAGGACGAATGCCATCAAACAGCTAGTGTCTCCCTAAGCCTCCATTCTCAAATATGCCCTAAATAGGTCTATTTACACACAAGGTAAAATAACATCGAGCCACTGCCATGAGTCAGAAAAAAATACTGAAAAAGAATTACCCTGACCTTGAATGTTTTGAAATTCACAGATTTACTATATTCATACATCATTCTCAAATGACTCAGACATATTTCTAAAGAATGGCCTAGATGACTAAAATAGGTCTTAACTGCAATAGAAAACTAGAAAAGTTGCTAATGTTTACAGATACACAAAAATCAGGGTGCTGGGCTATTGGCCAAAATTTTCCCAGTTAGGCATGATGGTCAGTCCTGTAAGATCATCTCAGAGAAGTGCCAAGCTGTTTCATGTAATTGAAAATAGTAACTCTTCAACACTCAGATGCTGCAAATTGAGGTTTAACACAAAATTCTGGAGTTGTAGGAGAGGACCTTGTAAGGTGAAGTGGATTGCAGGATCAAGAAAAGGGATTTAAGTGTCCTTCAGTAAACAAACATGTAATTCTTAAATGCATCTGCACTCTAAGCAATTTCTATCGCATTTGAGGAAAAAGCTTCTTGTCTGCTGTCCTTGTCTCTCTTTGTTGCTCATTGTCTCATCTTTAAAACATCCTTTTTCCCTCTGAATGTTGCTTGACCTATGCTTGTCTTCATTTGAATAAACTGTATTACTGGTAAGATTTTAGGGGTGTAAATTCATCGTGTAGTCAAAGGATAGTGATTTCAAAAATTCTAATACACATCAAAATAGTAAAAATTGTCTTGGAACTATGTACTTAACAAAAAGCTTAATGGAAAATTAAAATTCTGTAATATTTTTCCACCTGGCTCTGTGTCAGACTGATGAGTTCTCTACATTAAATTCAGTTTTGGAATGTTTATGCCAACACTCTGTTATCAAACCTTGCATGTATATTCTACCTTTTCAGGTCAAGTTATATTCCCATATTAACTGGAATTGTGAATTACAAAGTTTCTTTCTCTTATTACATAAACTTCCAGAGCGTTGCCTCACTTACATTCACAGCTACTCTTCCACTTTTTGACTAGGGATAATTTGTGTTATTTTAAAATAGATTATATTTTAGAACTGAACATAATTTCTCATTATTAAAGTAATATTTAAATTGACACTAAACATTATAGCCCACTCTCCAGTTAACATTGTATAGGCATAATGTCTTTTGGTGCTCTAAGTCAAGTTTAGGCACTAAGCGCTCCATGTGAGGTGTAGAAAGAAATAAATGCCAATAGATTCAGTTTCTGTGGTCCAGCCAGGCATTCTGACCACATTTCAGGATGAAATGCAGATGCCGATGGTTTCCTTTCCCTTCATCCTAACAGTGATTTCCATCATGAAAAGCTAAAGCTGTGGAGAAGGAGGCTCTGATTCACCCCAGCTGGCCCCGTAGCCCAAACCCTGACCACAGCAGTGCTTCTTGGGCTGTCATAGAGCTGAGAGCCCGGGGGAGCTCCCTCTTTCACTTTGTTCCCCAAATTAATCTCTAAAAAAAAGCAAAACCAAGGTAAGTTTCCCTATTTGCCACAACAAATCTATTTGATAGATACAATGGCAGGAGGAATTCAAAAAGCCCTGCTACCATAATTTAAAAATGTACTCTATAATATTCAAAGTTTTGTCGAACAGATGAAATCTCTTTGGAAACTGGGTTGAGAAAATACTAGTGCTCAAGTGCTCAGTCCATCAGACCACATAGCCATGCACACTTTCTGTTCTTAGGCATGTGCTCCAATGCCATCCTGGATCAAGCCCTTTTATTCCTCATTTAGGACAAAATTTGAAAATATATGCCACCATGCAGTGTTATATAATTCAGCTCTATTTGAGAGGGCTGAGGCAAGAGAAAGTCATTGTTGGCAAAAAAAAGCAACTAGAAAAGAATAGAACAGCCTTTGTATTATCCTGTCCTGTCTATTTTATATTTTAGACTGAAATATACTTGTTTCTAAGATACTTTTAAACATATTCCTTTGGTTTCCTTTGATATGACTACTGAAATCTGATGCAACATTTCATATGGAATACATACAAAAATCACTTGATTGGGTCCTTGGTTTAGGGTTTTTTACTTTATTTTAAGAAAAATTAGGGAAGAAAATATGAGAAGAATAAAATGCTGATAGCCAAACCTGATAAAAACATATGGACAGTGAATTTGTACTTTCACTTAGGGCAGAAAAACAAGCAAATGCGAACAAGGCAACATAAAATATTAACTCATTCACTTAAAAGAATGAAATTATCTACTCAACTGTGATCAGCTGAAAACATGGTTTTGCTTACTCATTTGTTGTGTCTTAATGCTTAGAAAACTTTCCAAATGCCTTGCTGTACTTCTGCTCATGGTAACATGTTTTACAAATCAACAAAAAACTTTCAGCAAGGAATGTGAGTATAATTTGCTCTATCTGTTCACATGAATTACCAAGACTAATTTAAATATAATTCATCTACTCTTTGATCCTAGCTTAACAGTGGCACCATTACCAGAAAGCATAGGAAAGGGAAGGAACTTCTGTGCAATCAGCTGTGTCGGTACTACTTGTAGTAGCAAACTGAACCCTGCAGATCAGAAATTATCAGCAGAAACCTGTCAGAGCAATTTAACCAGCTCCTTGTATATACCACAGTGTAAAGACATAAAATCATATACTATAGGAGCCAGCAGAGGGTGCTTCCATTTTAGGGCTGGAATAGGGATGGATCTCAGGCACAGGAGCAAAAAAAGCCTTTGCCTATCTTTCATTTGCTAAAATATTTGCCCCTACTTCGGATACCCTTCATTTCTTTGTGAAAACAGGGGGGTTTCAAACATATGGTGGTTTCAGAGTCAATCATATGCGTATTTTAAAATGCACCACCTTTCCCAAATCTACATTTATTGTGTCATAAGGTAAAGATTGCATAATTTGCATGTAACTTTCTTGGTTTTTAGTGGAAACCATTTCCCTCACTTAAACCAAGGTAAGCTTCATCTAGGCTATGTTTTCACTGCAGCAGCTCGCACTCTGAGAAGCAATATGAAGTGTCACTGACATTCTTTAAACTGCTGTTTGCCTTTGAACAGTTTTTTCAGATTTCCTCAGGAACTCTCTATAATGAATATAACACTTCACCATCTCTACATCACCACTAGGATGCTTAGACCAGGTGACTGAGTAAACTCACCAGCAAAAAATCCCCAGAGCGATAAGGCTTTCAAAATAGCATATTGTCTAGTTCAAGGTGAGCTGCTCGGATAAATACAATGACCTTAGACTTCCCAGTATGTGCCACTATTACCCCAGATTCGCTTACCTAGGGAAGAACAAGGTCTTTAATTAATTTAAAAAAACCAAAATGCAGTCGAAGTTGAAATTTGTAAAAGCAGATTTTATTTAGCAGCAGCCTGAATGAAAATTTGCCTGGCAGCGCTGGCCCTGATAGCCTGACTGCCAGCTCTGAGAGCCTCATGTTGACAGTAATCGCAGCCCTCTGAAGAGCAAACCACGAGTACTAGAAAGGATTAGAGATCTGAGCCATGAAGCTAGCTTCAAGATTTTTCTTTCCCCTTTATTTTTATGTTTCATAGCATGCTTAAATTAAATTCTTGGAAGATTACATTTACTAAATATGTTGCAAACAAACACATTCTGCAGTCCCATCATTCTTTCACCCAGGAACATTTATCTTGAAAAGGTAGCATATTTCCTTGGACAGAAGCCATTCCTGGCAGCAGATCTCAGCACTCAGTAGGAAACCCATGTCTTTGAGTTCTGAACTAGCCCATACTGGAATTAAAACACAACACTAACAGTCAGAATCAGTTGTTCTTGGTGGGTAAGTGTTTTATAACTGCACAGGGATATAAGAGCAGAGCTTCGAGTTTAAATCCTTTTTTAGAAAATGCTGTGATTAACTGCATGACTTCACTTATTGTTAAGGTAACAGATGGAAGTGCCACAGTGAAATATTTCCTTTTTATTTACAAACAATAGAAAGTCTTTCTGCTGATAGGAATTAAAACATTACAGGAGCATTTGTTCCACAAGCTTAAATTCTTTCATGCTACCACATGCATTTTTCATGGAAAGTCAACATCTTTAACATTTTTGCACTGTCTGAATTTATCATCCATAACTTTTTTCTGATTCCTGTTCAAATGAATTTGCTTAAAGAATTATGTACCTACAGTATAATGGGCTAATTAACTAAAGAACAAAAGGTGCCTTCTGTTATATATGAGACATAACTAGGTCTCAGACAGAGGCAACACATTCTTTATTTTTAAAGGCAATCTGTATTGCTGATTTTGATGTCAGACACCCTGTATCATTTTGTACAGTGACACAAAAGGACTGATAAAACATTAAAATGAAAATTGGCTTTAAAAAAAAACCCACACACCACATCTTACCACCAGTATTATGAATTTTGAGAGGTTTGTAAAAGATGTGCACTTTGATCAATTGCAGGGTTTCTAAGAAAAAAAAAATCACTTTTATGCTCTTTGACTGGCAATAGCACTGAGCAATGGACAAAACTGACAGAGACAGAAGCTGCATAAACAAAATAAGTCAGGGATTTTATTAAATATTAATTCTATTAATTCACAGAAAAAATCTTTATTATTTTATATTAAAAATATATTTTCTTTATTCTAAATCATTTCTCCACAGACACAGTACAACTTGTCAATGCCTGTAAAGATCTCTTAGCTTGCTAGAAATGCCTCAAGCACAAAGAGCAGTAAAATATTTTAAACACCGTAGACTTAGATCTCACCACATTTAACAAAATATATTAAAATAATGATTTACAATGTGGTTGAAAGAGAATGGTAAAGAACACATTTACTTTTAACCAGCATAATTGTCATTGTACCATTGAAAGACATCAAAAGAATTACAAACACTGTGCAAGGAAACTAGGCAGATTCTGTGAGCTGCTGGAAGAGCACATTACCTGTGCCCAGTGCTCACAAACAGGTCCTTGAAGCAGAAGGATGCTGGAAGTACACTTCTGCATACACACAAAAGAAAACTCTCATATTACAGGGTTCCTATAGGAGTTACAATAATAATTGCATTGTCAGAATACAAGTTGTGTGGATTAGAGTTGCAGACACAACAATGACCACTTTCCTGGTGGCTTCCTGGGTCCCTTACACACCTTCTGTGTGAGGCACAAGGTTTGGGCTCATCCTCTGTGCTATGGGTCAGCTCAGCCCAAAGGACTGCAATCAGCTGCACTGCAAAATCACAGTAAGTATTAGACTGTAACTGTTTCTTTCTTTCTCTTCTAGGTGTCTCCAGAAATCAATTTAAGAAGTAATCTTTCTACTTTAGAGACACTGATCTCTAGCCATGTATTTCTATGAAACCTAATCTTTATACCTGCATTGTCAAACATCTAAACGGATCCCATGTATTCAATAGGATGCCATCCTCATGGGATAGACTTTCTGCTATCCTTAATAAAAGCTCATATTTATGGTACCTCCTTCCTATGTTGTGACAGCAAAAGGCTTGAACACCTCTGACATAAAATTTCGTAGTAATTCCCCCTTTTAAAGTTGTCTTGCAAAAGAGATCCAAGCATCATGCAGAGAGGTATTTGATTTTCAGCTGTGGGCATACACTATAAGGATATAAAAAATGTAAAAAGGCAGCTATCCACCATTTTAATTTTTGATTGAAGAGAAACTAAAATGGTGATTAATACATACCATTAGAACCAAGGAAGAGTTTCCTATCATCATTAATAACTGCCTGCCTTCTCTGTGGACACTCATTCACTTGGGGCAATACGAGTACACACACAGAGAACCAGGAACTCCCTTCCCACTGTCATCTAAGTTTCACAAAAGTTCTTATCCAAAGGTCAGCTGCCAATCAGTATATACATATATACACACATGGGTCCTTGGTGGGAATAAATTCCAAGTTAGTTGGCTACAAGAGCATATGGATACTACTACTTGAGTTAAAGAAGAATTAATCTTTTTTATTTGTTCTTTTGTCCTTCCTGGATGATGGGATGCTCATATATCCTGAGTGCCTGTATGTTTCAACAATAAATAGTGGCATATAAAAGACAGAGATAAATTTTCATCAGAATATCTAAAAATCATTAAAATGCCTCTGCATAGCAGTCTCCATCCTCTATTATACCTTGACTGCTAGGTCTTCTGACAGGTCTTAAAATCAACTAAAGCACTAAGGGAGGAGGCTTTGCAGGGTAACTCCAAAGCCATGAATCTATGTTTCTTGGAAATCACCAGCAATCTCTTCATCTTTATGAAATCATCTCTAGAAGGTTGTGTTTAGCACAGATAACTATAATAAAAACTTCAGCTGCTGCTCCTTGTCCATACAGAAAGAACACAATACAGTAAGTCCTTCGTGGCCTTCACTTATTAAGCTGGAACTGTTTTGAAAGGAGAAGCTGTACAATACTTCAGAAGAGTGGAAAGGCTGATATGGGCAGCTATGAACATCCCAAAGGCTGAAGAAAAAAGCAGAGTCCATCTACTTGGGATCTGAGGCCATTGTTTATGATGATTTCCCTTAAAAATTTTTGATTTTCTGTCTTAGGAAATTACAAATTTATCGGTAATTTTACAAATAATTTCTAATTAAAAATCAGAAGCTGTTTCCCTTTCTCAGTGAATCTACAAAGTGGTGAAGGCTTTTTCTAGCAACGTTATACCCAGATTTTTCCAGGCAGATGTCTGAAAAAAAGCAAGAAGGTGGGGATTCAGTCCTCATACAAAATCAGAGAGTACTGGTTTGGGAGCACTTGTAGAGAGTAACATCTGCTCTTGGAACAGGAAAGGAAAAGCATTCCAAATTAATATTACATCAATATCTTGGCTCTTATACCCTTATTACTCTCTCAGTGATTTCTGCAGGAGGCTGCTTACAATAATGAGAAGATATCTATTCCCTTGAAAAAGCTGAAAGTACAAGAAATGGTTTCACTTGGTAAGCTTGCTATTCCTGTCCTAAAGAACGTTTTCTGTGGGAACTTTTCCTGCTGCACAATCAATCTAAAAAACCAAAATAAACAAAAATCAGTACAATCTTACATTTCAAGAGTCATAAATAACCCAATTAAGAATTTTCCAGCTGTATTGACATGTCATAAAGAAAGGTTGATATTTCTCTCACTTGAGTGCATTAGGAACACCTATACCACTGACACTGAACAGAAATTTTCTATGAGAATAGAATCAGAAACTTTAATAATTTCGATTAAAAATCTGTCATTTTTTGCATTGCCACACACTTCTATTAAGGGTTTATGAAAGCATATATTTTTACAAGCAAAACTATCTGAAAAATTCTTCTTTCCTAAGGAAGATAAATAGCTGATAGCTTCTTATATTTATTACCAATTTTAGTATACAGTTTTTTTGTTAAATTAACATAACATAAAATTACTTGAATCACAATATAACTTAATGCAAAACCTTTTTTACCTGTAAAGATATTAAAAAACATCTATATATGTATTGGCAGCAGAATCATATATTTCAGCCACTGATATCAGATTACTAATTTCAATAATCAGCAATTATTCTAACCCATTTAATGAATTGCTTAGTAGTAGATATAACAAAGTTTAATCCATGTTGCAACTACTTGAAAAATAAACCCAACAGTACTATAATTTGATATGACAGTCAGGACTGCAACTGTAGGATCATTAACACTTCACAGGTTATACCCTGAAGTAAATCTTACAAGAAGTTCACATAAATAAGGACAGATTTACACAATTATGTAGTTATGAGTATCGCTGCATTTCTAACCATAAGTGAATTCTTCTCAATTTGCTGTTCATTTGACTTTGATATGCATAAAAACCGCAATCCAACAAAAAACAAGTCAACCTATTTTTCCTTTTTTCTTATTTGGTTTCAGGACATTTATATATCAGGTAGAGGTATATGAACCCAGATGGTTTCATCTTTGAGAATTTTTGCTTGTGAAAGAATTCAGAAAAGTTTCATTTGTTCCACTTAGGTTTGCATTTTTGCCCATTGTTTGACTGGAATGCTACAAAAGACTTACAAGGAGTTAAGGAAAAGTAAAATTTGGCAAATATAAGACCCCTCTCTGGAAAAAAAAAAAAAAAAAGGAAAAAAAAAAAGAAGAAACTGCTGATAATAATGATAAAAAAATTTAGATAACCCCTGTGGTGGTAACATCAATATTTTGGAATGCTTTTAAAATAAAAAATGCAAAGACAAGGGAGCTCTCTACTTTGTCAAGGAGCTTTTCATTAGTATTTGAAACTGAACAACTGAAAAATGATACAGTAGCACACCATACTGATCTTGTAATTTACATTAGCTTTTAAAATTTCTCACCTCTGTGGAGCCACTGATGACACTGTTTGTTTTTTTATCTGATAGGGAGGGAAGGGAATTGGAAATGTATTATTTCAGGATATTATAAATAACTCTACATTAAAGACATAGCCTTGAAAATGGAAGGGGAGAAATTAAATTTGCAGTGATACTGATTTTGTTACACCCAGACTTTGAGAACTAGTAGATTTCTTTGCATTTTCTTTGAAATACACACATACACACTCAAATAGTATTTTATGCACCTGTTTTAATACTTGTGGTTATCACCATTCTGAACTATTTGACCTCACCATTTTTTAACACAGCTCTTCCTTATGAAATATAAGAGGAACCAATTGCTCAGAACTGTTATATGTGAAACTGTGAGAGACCATGTTTTTGCTAATCAGAATTGAAATTTATTTATTTTCTACACTCCGCTTTCAGAGAGCTCACATTTAGAGCAGTTTGGTACAGCACACAAAACTATTTAAATATTGCTTTCAACATTTTGGAGCCTTTTGTTTTACAGACAAACTTCATGTTACTTCACTACGCAATATACTGAAGGCTAGTAATTATTAGGACATGTGGTAGGCGTTTATCACCACTAACATCACAAAACCCACTCTATGATCAAGATAAAATAGGGCAAATGGTACAATTAAAGGCACATTCTTTAGTGCATAACAATAGAAGGCTTGTGACATGGCAAGATTAAGAAAAGACTCAAACATCTTTAAAACTACTCATTACCACCAGTTAAAATGTGCATGTCTGACCTTTATGGTAATCAGTAATACTCCATTTGCACACTATAGAACTAAATAAGCTTTAAGTTAGGCACACAGAGTTCTTTGTGGTGGCCTGCAGTTAACTTAGCTGATCTCGGAGCTGACGCTTGCAATGAATCAATGGCCATAATGATAGGCCATCATCTTTATCAACCCGTTTATGATGACAGGCAGAAAACAGTACTGTAGATTTTCCTGACAAGTGGAATAGTATTTAAATGTTGACTGCTACATACATCAGATTAACAAGGTTGCAAAGTTACTGAGAATCCCATTCCCTGAGGTACAGATTCACCCTGTGGTGCTATTATACCATAAGGTATATCAAAGATAATTGCTTAGTTTATTATCCTGTTGTCTTTTATGTCAACCCTTAATTGTGAATTCAGAAGCCTCTTGATCTCCCAGTTCCTTATGGACCTGTTATTAACCCCAATCATTTTCATAAGGATTTATTACTATTTTTATTATTAAAGTGCAGATTTTTTTAAAATAATGTTTCCAAATAACCCACAACTCCTTCATATCGCTTCAGTGAATGAGAAATTGATGAGATATTCAGTCAGCATCGTAAATACAGGTCTCTCAAGCTCTTTTCCTTCCGCTGAAAAAATTTTGCATATCAAAGTTCAGATTGTTTTACTCAGTTACTTCAATATTCAATTAAATAGCTTGTAAACATACAAAGATTTCTGTGGTAATATCAGATTATTATAGTTCTGTATGACTTTATAGAATCATCCTAAAAAGAAAGTGCAAAGGTGGCAATGTCACTGCTGCTATCTTTCCCCACGGTCCTGAAGTATGGTGGTCAAGCTTTCATATTTCTTGTGCTGCACTTCCAGAGAACAATTTAAGCACATTCCCATAAAATACCGCATGAAACCTACAGAACCTAGAAACAGTTAAAAAACTATGGCCTGGCTAGTATAGATAAGTAGTCATTCATAATTCCTCCTAATGTATACAATATTAATCTGTATGTACCTAGAAAATCTGACTACTTCCTATACTTCAAAGTCATTGCCTTTGCTACGAGGCCTAGAAAGTGCTTCAGGATTCATTATGACATGTGGAATATATAAGCAATAAGGCATGACAGGGAGTGTGGTTATCATAAGATAATCACACCCCTGGGTCATTACAAAGCATGAGGTGCAGCCGAGCACCTCTCATTCCCCCTGGGGTGTGATTATATCATGATAAGCACACTTCATGCAGTTACCTTATTGCTTTTATAAAAAGTCTTTGTTGGGAAGAAAAACTGTATTTTTTACTTAAAGATGATAAAGTTGGCAGTTTACAATGTTGAGCAGTACTTTCTGCTAGGCTCAATGGTTTATATGTATTCATCTACTCCTTTTTAATGTACATCTGCCAAAGCTGATCTGAACTCATCAATCAAAGACAGTTTCCATAATTCAGTATGTGTTCGACTGATCCACCTGGAAAAGAAAACTGCATGTCCCAGACAATCTCATAGTCATTGACTTCGCTGGACACCTATTTCTTTTCTCAGAGATTAAAAAAGCAACAAAAAAAGACAACAAAGTTGCTTAACTAACAGTTAAATGGTAATTAAAACATATACATTACAAGTAAGAGAGTTCAACAACTGTTCAACAATACTTGAACCTGCAAAAGAAGAAAAAGTTTCTAACTTGTTTTTGCCCCTGGTAGATGTTATCCCACAAATTAAGGGTGACAACTTAATTTAGGGTCCTAGATAAACTACAAAATCCCACTGCTGTCATTCAGATTGTAGCCTAAGGGGTCTAATGTGATCTTTTGGATTTACAAACACCTGCCTTGGATTATGCCATATGTCTTCTGAGTGGCTCCAGGGGTGTATGCTCTGTCCAGTACTCAGCTCATTTTGTGCTTTAAGAATGCATAACTGAACACAGAATATGAGGGTGTGCATCCATTTACAATTTATCAAGTGTGATAGCCATGTTCTGATTTTAGAGGCATTCAGTGGTCTGGAAAGGGGCAGAGGTATGGGCTGAATTTGGCCCTGGGCCATTTATGAATCTAGGTAGCACTTTTCACCTAATATGAGCAAGTCACAAATTCAACTGTTTAATTTAAATAGGTCATTGTCACCACATCTTCCAGATTTAAGAGGCAGGGCTAGGAACACTGTCAGTATCCTGGATGGAAAGGGAAAATTCCACTAGCCTTCTATCTTCCAGTATTTGGTTTGACACACTGCTCTCACTACACAAAGATGCATAAAATTTTGCATCTTCAAACAACTGTTTGAACGCTACCATTTTGCCTTTACATTTTAATTATATAATGGTACAAGATTTTCTTTTTTTTTGTGTCTCTGAAATGTTGCTTGTTTGTCTTTCGACTAGAAATTTCTTTCTTTATGCAAAATGGTATGTTAAAAGTATTATATAAGAAATATTTAATATAAATATATGTATATACATATAGTAAGGTTATTACCAAAAAAGGGAAATTAAATCAAAATATGTATTTCTGATCCTTTTCCTCAGAGGTCTATAGACTTATAACAAAGAAAGAGCCTAGTCTTCCAAGAAACAATGATACTAATTACAAGTTAATTTAAAAAACATAACAGAAAGCAGTTAAAAAACGAGAAGTATGGATGCAACAAAATAATATTAAGCTAGTAATTTTTGGCCAAATTTACAATTTTTTCAGATGACACTTTTTATATAATAAATTTGAAGAGATTTCACAAATAACTTTGAAAATGGGATGGTTTAGAGGTGAGAGTTGTGGGTACTCACTTCATTAAAATTAAATTGATAGAGTAAGATGTTAAAACAGTAAAGAAGTAAACTTTAACTACTTTGTCCTTATAGCTATTATTTTAAAAATTACAGCCAGTAAGATTACTGTCTGATGGTTTCTAAAAGCATTCCTAGCATTTTCTAACACTAGAGGTATCAACATATAGCTACTAACCTCTGTCAATATATCTGGGTCCAGAAAAAAAATTTTCCTTGCAAAATCTTACTCCACATTTTAGATTACTTCTTCATTAATTAAATGGGAACCTGAGTGTTCAAGGGATACCAACCTGAATCAGACTAATTTGGAGCAATACTGTTAAGGCGTTTCCAGTTTATTTGAAGCTATAGAAAAGGTTATGTGATGCTTATGCATGCAGAGTCGATCTTAATTGTGCTAATGTCTAATTTGAGTATTACTTATGAATTATAAGTATTTTAATATAGAACTATTGTGTATGGTATAAAATATCTTGGTTCCACACTTCTGTAAATTATTCATAGCAATATCTTGAAGCTTGTATTGATGAATTACAGGATAGAAAGGGTGGAATGAAGAAGGAAAATCAGGAGGTGGGAATGTTGGAAGAAACATGGTTTGTATTAATGAAGTACTACATAAAATAAATGCAGTACCAGTGAAATTTATTTATTAATGCACTTCTACATATTCAATTTGTTCAAGTCCTTATCCACAATGAGGACCTTCCATAGAGGGATGAAAATACTGGTATTACACAGCATAAGTGGAGGTACATGCAAGTAACTCTCAATGGATAGGTGACTACCATCTTGGGAGAACTGGCTATTAGAACGCATTTGCCCAAAAGATTTTTCAGTACTTTCTGCATAAAAGCCTCAGTGAATATTAGCATATTTAAAATCTGTTCATTCCCTGGACTGGTAACCATGGCTACACCTGCCCAGACTTTCCCTCCTCCTCTGCAGTTGGAGCCCAGAACAGCTGGGGGTAGGTAGGCTTAGAAGTGGTTAGGAATGGCTAGTTAAGGCAGCCTTACTCCGAGTAGTCCAGGGATATCTTGTCACCTAGAAAGGATTTAGCAGGAACACAGGAAATGTCTTACTAGAGAATAGTTTGCCAAAAAATTCCCTTCATTTATTGTAGCAACTGCTACCCTGACACTTGTCAATACTACAGGCCTCCTCGGAAACTGGGGCAAGAAACTCCACTCTAGTCAGGAAGCAGACCATCTGTCCCCAGGAAAACGGCCTCTGTGTTCCTAATGGCTAAAGTCTGGCACTGAATCTGAAGAGTTTCTGTTCTTTCCAAGACTGGATTTTTTTCTGATGAGTGAGGTTCTGTGTTTCAGGGGTTTTTTAGTTCTTTTAGGATTATCTGGATAAATTTGTTAATTTGATAAATTTCCATCCCCTGCTGGATTTCTGTCAAACTTGTGACCTCCCTGACACCAGTTCCTTGGCTTAATCTGTGTGTGAAGATATATTTCTATTTACTAGATTTGGATTCACTGCCCTTCAGTTTTGGCCATCCTTCTACTTTGCAAGGCATGAACAGATCATTATCATCTCTTTTTCTTTTATCTGATTCTAAATTGGCCTTTGTTATTCTTTTCTCTAAAGCAAATAACACTAAATTCCCATTGCACTTAAAGTTTTAAGATGCCACTCTTGTTCCTTGGTGCTTTCCCCCACATCTCTCAAAGGGCAACAATGACCTTGCACAGTATCTTGTATGTAATCCCAACTTCATTTCATATCTTGACACTAGAAAGTTTTAAATTCTTTCTCTGTCTTGTTAATATATGAATATTTCATTCCCTTTTTAACAACAATCATATACTGAGCAGATAAGTTCTCTGAACTGCCCATAAAGTTTTCAAGGTTTCTGAAAGTATTGTTTGTTGAGTTTTGTTTGTCACGGTGTTTCCTATCACCTGCTTTAAGTAGGTCCTCTCAAAATTCCTCACAAGCTTTACTAATTTTCTGCAAAGTTGCTTTACTCTACCCCTGAGGCTACCATATCCTGATTCTAAAGTAATCTTCTGTTCATTTGTAACATATTTTCAAATGTAATTTATTGATCACTATATTACATAATACAGGACCACAGATTAATCCATGAACCATTGCTAGCCTTTCTTACGGAAAAAAAACCCCACCCTATTTCTTCCTATTCTTTTCTTTGTCTTGAAGGCCTTTGTTCCTAAAATAATTCTTATCTGTTATCCAACAGCTACCTAGAGGCTTTAATAGTCTACCTCAAGGAAGCCTTGTAAAAGCCTTTTTAAATACAGAATTTAGAATGTAAAAATTCTTCCTCCTTTTGAAAAATCAATGAGCTTTTCTTTGTTAAGCTGGCCCTACTAGAACCTGCTTACTATTTTCCAATGACTTTGCTACTCTTTTCTACATTATGCCAAGGAATTAGGTTCATGAAACTTTTTCTGGTCTTTAATTATTTTTCTGAACACAAATATAACTTTTGACACATTTCAAATTTTAGTTCCATAATTGCTTCCTAACAGGAAAAGAAGACAATGTAAGTGCTAGCCATTTGGCCAGTTCACATTAAATCTCCTTCCAGCTTTGGAAGATTCCTCCAGACACAGGGCATGGCATTTACACATACGACAACTTCAGGTCTTCAAGGGGTATTAACAGGTGTTGCACTTTTTGTAAGTAGAGACAACAGGTTCCACATATGGAACAAAGGTAGTTGGAAAAAAATGGCTAGAATGAGTAAATATTACCTAGTAAGCAAATATAAAATGCATCAGCAATTAAATACAAAAATAATAAATATATAAGTAAATTCAGGTCACTGGTTTGAATGAAAAATGTATGGCTAGACCCCACTGTTGCCCACTTCTTCCCAGGGACAGAGTCCAGAGTCATTCTGTCTCACCAGCAATGTATCTGAGAACAAATATTTTTTTCTTCTCTCAGACACAGTGTTGCTGACATATAAAATATATCCAGATTAGAGCAGAATTGTAATTAGGATAAATATTTGATGTCCAAAGTGCTATCATGCTAATACGGGTGGGGAAGACAGAGATTTGTACGTAGGTAGTGTATTGTTGCAGTCTTACACATCTGCTGTGTTTTTAAAGATTAAACAAATAAGAAAGATGGACAGAAGCAGGCAATATGAAAACAGCTTTACTTGAGCTGAGTTGTTAGGAGAGTCTTTCAGGAAATGGAAGCAGCAAACCAAATAGCTACACCTCAGAAATGATACAGTATTGCAATCTATCGGTAATGATGGAATTAGGCACAGTGGAAACAAATTCCTGCTTTTTTACTGAGATCTCATCTATTTGGAACATCTGGGCTTATTATAGGGGATGATGTAGGAAACATCAAAAGGCCAGAAAGGCTCCTGTAATGCTAGAGCTAATTTGATGTATCTTGCTTTAGTTTCAAAACTAAGTTCTGCTTCTCTAACTCAATACTGGATGAGTCTGGCATTTCCTATATACTCAAATTTACCCCTTAAATTAATAACATCTTCAACTAAATGTGAAGCAAAGGTTTAGTAAACAAGTGAAGGTTAATTTTTCCTGAATATAGATATATTGTCAAAAACATATATCTGCACTTTATCATGTTCATAATTATAAAATCTCAGTAATGATAATATGTAACGCCATTACGTAAGTGTTATTAGTGGCAATTTTAAAGGCAAAAAACCTGCAAAATAAAAGGGTATAGATTTGTCTTTTTACAGGGATTTACAGTACTCATCAACTTGTATAGTTCACATTAGCATCCAGTGACATTGCTTTGTCTGTATATATTTCTAGCTGTCAACAGAATGTCCTGAGGCAATCGCATCCTGATTCTATAGCTATCTTCTATTCTTTTATAATACACAAGGGTCTAATTTTCCATCAGCAAAGCATGAAATCATGTAAGAATGCCACATAACCAGCATGTGCAAACAAGTAGCACTTTTTTTACACATAAAAATGCTTCATAAAATAACAAATAAATTAAATCTTCTTGTTCAAGTAAAGTGCTTGAAAACCTAGATCCTTTTTAGAAATTAGAGTACTCTTTGCATAATTGGCCGTGCCACACTGTTTCCCTAAACATGTGCACCACCTTGCAGCATTATTTTCTGTGGTAAAAATCATTTCGCTCAGGCTGATGGAGGAGCTTTCTATTTCCTAGATAAATAATACAGTTGCAAATATCAGGCAGATTAATTAAATTAATATAAATATTAATCATTTAGGAAGTTAAAAAAAGAAGTGCATTTCAATTTGATGATGCCAGCTTATTGTTCCAACTGTAGCAGCCTTGCCCTATACCTCTGCAGGTTTCTAAAAAGTGCTTTGAACAGAATTCATGGGAGCAAAATGGGTACAGCGACTCTGTCATTTGCTACTTCCAGCATATTTCTGTGGAGTTGCCAGAGGAACCACTAAAGCTCAGCAGTTAAATGATTTTAAAATGTACCAGAACATATGTGCATATACAGTAAGCAGACTCCAGCTCCCTGTCTGGAACTTATGCCTAGTTCTGCAGCACTGTCTGCCAACAGCAATGACCTCTGTATCAGCTTGTGTTTGCGATAGACTCAAATCACATTCAAGACATATGTCTTTCTTCCTAGAAGGACCATGTAAGCAAAGCTCAGTTCAGCCCCAGTGTATTGACTACAACTGCCAAAATCATATTCTTCTTCTTTGCCTCTCATATTTCTACAACTTCAGGGGATTTTTAACACCCTTCTCTACATAATGTACAGTTTATTTAGCACATGGCTTTCAGATGTCTGGCTGCAAAGTAATTTATTGTAATTTAAGTCAAACATGTTTTGAATAAAGCAGCTAGTGTTTTTAATCTCTACTTCATCTAGCACAATAGAAGCTTTCAGAAAAAAATGGATTTTTCAGGAGGAAGAAGTCTCTACTCATGAAAGTCTCTACTCATGAAAGGAACTGACCTAGAATTTGTATGTATAACTTTCAATAAATTTGCCTTTGTCAACTCCTCACCATTATAGAAATACCCTTGAGAAATGAGCCTGCACATGATCAAGTCAGACAACATGCACCTGTTTTTCCAACACACTTTTCATTTATGGAAATATTGCCTAAACATTACAAAATAAAACAGGATTGACTTTATTTGGCTCCTAAGTACAGGAGATAGGAACAAGGATATTGGTTGCCAAAGCATAACAGCCGTGACAGAAGGGCTCGGTGATGACTCACTGCAAGCAAACAGCACTAAGCTTGCAGGGAAAGTCCTGACCCCCCTCCACAGCTGGGCAGCCCTGCCCACACTGGAACTAATGAGCTTGTGAGGCTGCTGGCCCACACAGGTGCAAGGATTAGCTCTGAAATCAATCCTACAGAGCAGGAGTACTGAGAGTTGGCATTACCACAACCAAGACTATGTGCTCATTAATCAGGGACAGTTTTCAGCAAGTTTTCACTGTTGGTAGTCCACAGAGGCCAAGGAAAAAAAGACCATCTGCAACATCTGAAAATCTGCCCCTCCGATGTTCCTCTCATTAAAAATGGAATTAAAGGAAATAATTATGTAGCACACAAATACCTATTCAGGAAAGAGAACTTGCCCCATTGAACTGAATTAATCTTGGATCTGAGTATATTCACTTCAGCACTAGATCTTTTCTAGGCTATATATGTGTCTTTGTAGTCTACAGTGAAGGAGCATCTGTGTAAGCAGATCCTGGGCAAATAGTGAAGCTAGCCTGTGTCCCTTGCATGTGCTGTTGCTCTGCACCAGGACAGTCCCCACTCAGTTCAGCTGTGCCTACCAGAACTGAGGCAGAGGGATACCTCTGTTTTCACAGTCATGCTGTCTGCACTGTATAAAAAGGCACAGTAGTATCTCCCTTTCTCCCAGTAGTACTACAGGAGCTGAAACATAGAAGGCTGAAAGGTTCAGCCACTGTATCTGTGGCTTACCTACCTGGGATACAGCTAAAACCTCCAAGTGTGGTAAGGCATGATGTCTCCTCCAAGCAAGCTTTAACTTTCCTGCAAGTTATACATATCTTCTCAGCAACAACAGCATATGTAACATTCCTTCACCCAGATCAACAGCAAGAAAATCAGAAAACTTGTGGCAGTAATAAGTTGGAAAAAACAAAGACAATGTAATCACCTATGCAATCCTGCCTGTACTACTTTTCTATGGTTTAGCAGCTCTTGAATTATTTTACCTCAGTCTTTAGACTGTGTTGACAGGCATGCATATTCAGAATATGCTCCTTTTCAGGAGCAAGGTTTTCATCTATCATCTATCTATCTATCTATCTATCTATCTATCTATCTAGCTATCTATCCCATCCCTTCTGCAGAGAAATAAATCATATTGACATAGAATTTTTAGGGTTGGAAAAGACCTATAAGATCACCAAGTTCAACTGTTAACCTAACACTTAAATCTTCACCACTAAACTGTGTTCCCAAGTGCCACATCTAGATGTTTTTTGAACACCTCCTGGAATGGTGATTCTACCATTCCTCTGACAAGGTTGTTCCAATGCCTGGCCACCCTTTCAGTGAAGAAAATTGTGATCTTAAAAGTACATAATCAAATCTTAAATTTCTCATTTAACATATAATACAGATGATGCAAGCAGATTTTCTGATTTACGCCACTGCTTGTGCTTGTGCTCTAATGGTGTCAAAGGACCAGTTGAGCTTTAAGGCAATAGGCCAAACTGACTTGCTTCTTATACTCTATAACCCATATGTTACTCTGAAATTCTCCATATTCTACACTTTTGTATAAAATCTTTCCCATGAAAAGAAAAATACTATTTCTTCCTTTTATAGTTGTGGAGTAAACCTGCAGTTGCTAACAGACTGTAAATGGATGCAATGCCTAAGACTGGAAACAGATGGAAAACTGGGCTTGAGAAGGTGACAACACTACTTCTCTTATTAAGATGCCCCAATGTTGATATTAAAACCTAATTATGTCCCTTTAAAACTTAACACTATATGTTTTGGTGAACATTCGAGCACACAAGGAAGAAAGTAGAAATTAAATCCTCTTAAGTCATAATGAGAAGCAGAAGAGATACAACACTGGAAAAAGAGAAAAAAAAATATTGCGGAAATGCTTGTGTTTATGTAATGCATGAGGAGAAAATAAGAAATGAATTATACATCTTAAAAAGTTAAAAGAATGCCAGGATTAGGAAATACTAGAATGAGGACAAATGGTAGCCATAAATCTCAAAATAGGAAACTTAAAATAGCTTAGATAAGCACATTAGTTTAAAACATCTCATTTTAATTGTAGCTTCTTTTAAGTATACTCACTGAATATTTAACATTTTTTTTTAAATGGTGTTTGTTGAAATGGGCTATTTTTTGACATATTTTCAATAAACAGGCATCTGAAACAGTAGGATGGATAAGTTCACCCAAAAGCAAAGATAACTTCATCTATACCTGTAGAAGGAGTGCACAACTTGGCAAGAGTGGATTTGTGGAATTACAACACTGATATGTGGAATCAACATCAAATTCTATGTGGTTTGGAGTTTTTATTCTGGCTGGCTGTAATGGGGTCCCAGGGCCTGGATGCCTATTATCAGGTGAACAGGAGAACATCAGTTCCAGCATTGTTTATCTCAAAGGAACAGAGACTGTGATCCCTGAGATAGTCCACACAGTGAATGCAATTTCAGTAAAAGAGGATTATCAGGAGATTTGCTGTTGAACTCAACTAAAACACGAGAGTAGGTGTGTCTTTCATTTGGTTGTGCAATACTGTGCATATCTGTGCCAAAAGCTGGGTGGAAAGTAAGGGTTGTTGTGCTGTGTACTTGCATGTTGTATTGCTACCAGCCATCTCCTCCCATCTGTTCTTTCCTGGCTGTGGAACTACTGCAAGAACCTTAAGAAGGGTGCCTAAACACTTGGCTCACTCAGATCTTCCTGGGGCAAAACTAGAGGGTGAAAGTGAATGCAGATGTTTCCTGCCTTGCTGCAACATGACTGGACATAGCCATGCACTCCTGAAACACTAAGGCACGTGGTTGTTCTGTGCATGCCCTCTTCGTTCATTTAACATACCATTTACCCCTGCTTTCGTATCTTCTTTCACTCTTTTCCTGCACTGTCATCTTCTGACACATAACTACACCTATGATAGTCTTTGCACTTCCACAGAAGACACCTGGGAGCAGAAAACTAGGGTTTCTGGACCTTCTCTAACCTCTTTTCTTCTCACAACTTTCTCTCTTATTTTTTCTTTGGCTGTTGGATGCACCATCCTGGCAGCAAGTCAGTACAGTGAATGGGAAGGGAGGGAGACGAGGCTTCCCACTCAATTAGTACTAAAAGCGGTCCCTGGTAGGTAGGAGAAACCATGGTAAAACTTTATTAGATCCAAGTCTCCATATGTTTCCGTATCTGTATTTCAGATAGATACAGCTTGGGAGCAGAGGGGTAAAGAATAAGGAGGAAGTGTATAAACACAGTGCAAAATGCTTGACAGGTATTTAGGAGTTAGACTGTCTGGTTTAGCTGCCTCTCAGAAGAGCTCCTCAGCAGCCTCCTCAGTAAAAGCATATTATCTGCCCACCTGAAGAAAGCACATGGGCTGCAAGACAGGGAGAGGGAGTACAATTAAATTCCCAGAAGAGATGAAAGATTATAGACTCAGTTCTTCCTCTGGGTACAACATTCTCCTATCTCATCCTTTCCAGAGGCCCCACCACACAGAGCTTGTCTACGAGTCTGTCTGTCTGTTTATGGCTATCCATCCATGTTTTTAGTTGGCCTACAAGCTTTCTCAAAAGAATTATTTGCCTAATAAAAGTAAATGTGAACTGAAATCCAAACTGGCTAGTTACCACACCACTAGTTTTGGGATAATCTAAAAAGGTTTCATTCAATTCCAGGGATTATCAAGTCTCTTGGATATAACAGTAGCTGAGGACAATTCACAGTTTCAAGCTGCTCAGGATTTTATATCAAAAAGGAGCACAACATATCTATAAACTAACAGTGACAGGTTTCACTTACTCTGAGTAATAATGTAATTAAGAGTGCTAATAAAGCCTGAGTGTTTTCCCTAAAACCATCTCTTTTTCAAACTGCCTTAATGACTTTTTTATACTTGATTATTATTATTAGTCCTGACACGGTCTGAAAGTTTATCAATACCACCACCTTTTTAAGATATATATTGAAAAATAGCACCACACCACCTCCAAACATATTTATTAAATACAGTGCTAAGCCGGAAAGACACCAACAATATAAGCAGATGTCCATTTTTCACCAGGCTTATCCCATTCAAACCTTTCATCCAGAGCCAGAGTAGCACCAGTTTTTAAGACAGAACCTTTTAAAGATATATGATGCACTTTTCCTCAGAATGGGCTAAAATCTCATTGCATGATTTTTTATTATATGCAAATAATCAGCATCTGATTAGGTCCTGAGGCAGCTTCACCTAGGTGTTCATGGGAATAGCAATGGGAGCTGGGGAAGAATATTTCATAACTGAAGTATATTTTCCCTTGGGGGACACCACCATTTGATTTTGACATTTATTTGTCCTGTGCTGTTAAGGACAAAACTACAATTACACTTTTTTTCTACTGTGCAGTGGGTACAGTGTCAGAAAAAATTAAATCAAAGGTGGTGTGTTCTCACAAATAAAAAAAAGCTTTAAAATCAAATTTAAAGAACATATGCAGAGTTAACTTAAACTACATTAGAACAGCTTAAGTGATTGAAAATATGTATCATAAATATATTTTACAAAATACCAGTAAGCATAAAATTAATATATAGCCCTGAATTTTATTTTTCTTAGCTTATTATTAATATTATTAATATTAAAATATTCAACGTTTTACTTTATTAGTATTTTTCATTGACAGCTTTACAAACAAGATGCATAAAAAATAAATAGGTTGAGTTTGTTTCTATTTTAATTGCTACAATCTTTTTCGTGTTTGTAGAAAGTTGATGTAAATTAACTGAATAGAAGATTAAACAAATGATACACATTATGACTCTTGCATCTTGCATTTCAAGTGTATACAAATCTATTTTTAGTATGTACATGTTCATGCAACAAATAGTTTTTCTTTCTTGAATTCCACTGGGAAAATTCACAGAATCTGCAATGAAATTTGTACACATTTTATACAAAGCATGCCTGGAATTTAACAATATTGAAAGCAATTTATAAGCTACCATTGCATGTTTTACTTCAAGGGTTCCCAAACTCATTGCACATAATTTTCCCAAATGGACCTAATGTTTCCAGAAGAATTCTACAATAAAAGTGTTGGAGAGATAGTCAGAAAGTGACACTTCATCCTCAAATTAGTAATATGTGCTTATTTGCAAATCTCATTCAAACCTCAGTCCAAACTAGAGTTGTCAAACATGTCATAATTTCTTTCTTCCCACTGAATTTAAATGCAGTTGGACATGAAGGGTTCCTAAAAGATCTTTAGTACCTGAAATTAACATGTCTTATAATCTTATTGAACTCCATTAGTTGGAATAAATAACAACAATCAGGAAAAAAATAAATACCTCTTGGCAAAAATGTGAAAAGTAGCCCATTAGGCAAAACTTAAGAAAATGTAAATTTGCATCTGGAGTAGAGGTAGGCTGAATTGCAATATCAAGATGTCTGCAAAAGCAGACATGGTCACTTTGATCTTAATACAGATAAAAATCTGATAGGAAAATAGGATGAGTTAAAAATAAATACAATACTTAAAAACTGGAAAGCTTTTTTTTTTCCCCATTTCATTTAATTTGGTTTTGAATCTTTCATCCACTGCTGATTTAAACAGCGGTGTTTGATCAGTAGATCGGAGTGATGACTTCCCTACTAGAACATTTGCTTTCCTCCTTCATTGGACTTAATTCAAATAAGAATTGCAGAATATCACTTTAAACACCCAAATAGTCCTGCTAAAGAAAGAATGTTATTTGTATGCTTGCATTGCACACTTGCATAGCAGACACGTAGTTTAACCGGGCCACCAAAAAGAAAACAACTTATCAGTATGCAAGAATCTACCTAAGATCCGGAATATGCAGTTTTTCAGAATTGCATATAAAAGAGACATTACATTCAAGTCATTCAAAGTGGATGCTCGCTATTTCTAGAAAGGATTTGTAGTAATAATAGTCCCAGAAGTTCTCTATGCCAGTTGTGCCCTTAGTCCGAAAAGAGGCCACCCCTCAAGAGGTGGAAGTCCAGGTGATCTTTATATCCACTTACTGCTTACCCTCTGACACGGACTCTGATGACATTGTTAATAGGAACACTAACAGATTCAAGGGAAAATTGGTTTTTTGCAAAAGTTTTATCAGTGAAGTTCCTTATGTTTTGGTTGGATGCATGTTTAATTGCTTTGGTAATAAATAAGCAATTTTTGAAACGGCATCAAAAAATCCTCCTGATTAACATTAGCCTTAGTTTTGCTCTCAGCTGTGCAATAGTGTGGAAAGTTGCCTTACCTGGATAGCTCACAGTATGGCACGACATACTATGTGATAGATTGAAGTACAATCACCTGCAGTTCTGGAATTGGGGAGAGGGAATATTGCTTGTTATATACATTTATTTCTTTAAAATTTTCATACTGGAAGTATTATTATAATATACATTTTTTTCCACAGCAGTCTATGCTTTCTACTGAAGGTTTCAAAATTGCACTGAATCTCCTGAAAAAGTGAAAGCTACATACTGTTACGATTTCATATTGAAAATTTTAATAAAATCCCCACACATATTTGCTCTTTAAAATGCAGTGGTTTATAATAGTATATTATAACATTTAGGATTTTAATACCAATGCTTCAGTGTAATAAAACTTTTAGTGATTCCCTGGCATGTCTTGTTCAGACTTAAGTTCCTCATTTACATATCTGATGTCCCCCAAGAGACAGACAAGCTTCAAGTTAATTATCCATGTAGCTGTAAGAACTCCTGTTTCCTTGGTAAGAACTCTCTAAAAGAAAACTAACAGTTATTAAATATTACTCTGAGTTTTAAAAAGTAATCAAATTGCATTTAAAGAGACACTAAAGAGATACTTAAATTTAATACTCTTGGCAGACTAAATAATATATAAACCATGTACAACTCTCACACAATTCACAAATAAAATAACTGTTAAAAACTAACAACAAGACCAACCTTCAGTAATTTAAAGCACTACAAATACTTGGAAGCTAAAGGGCTCTTCAGCAGACCCCTCACTGCTCCATAACACAGTCATTTTACATGAAGGCAAGACAGCACCTGTTGAAAGCAGTGACACATTCCTGACTGCTTCTAGTGGAGCAAGATTACATTACTAGTGGTTCATAAAAAATGGAGCCAATAATGCTTTTTACAGAAAATAACAAGTGAGAGAATACATACTTCTGAAATGAAACTATTTTAAAGACACTGATATATCTCTTTTATCTCACCAAACTACAATTAGAGGGAGTAGCAGGAGAGAAATACTGTTGAGTGTATGATGTCCCTTGTGACCAAAAAGCATCTTTAAAACAATATTTTGATGTAGCATGGAAAAGAGGAACACAGTAACTGGCAAGCATAAAATGGGCTTTAATTCTAACTGTTGTACACCGCTTCCACTCATGTAGCATCAAAATGCCTTCAGTAGAGTGTTAGACCATACCTAATATATGTCATCCATGGCTCATTGTCATCCTCAGCTTCAGCTGGCAGTTTACAAGCACAGATATCAGGTGAAATAATTAATCTGAGTATTTTACAATAAATGAACATGTGCATCTATTTCCCAGAGTCTCGTGATGACTTGCATGAGAGGCAAATTCATTGACTGTCTCCAAATTATTACATGCATCCTATAATTAAGTTACAATAAATGAATAGAGTGTGGATGCTCTTCTGTGCACAGAAAACAACAATCTCATTCCACAAAGACCTTGGAGGTCATTCAAGAAACAATTAGGTGTCCTGCTACATATACTAAAAAGAAAGGAAGTTGAAGGCAGAATAGTCTTTCTTCTGTTTCCTACATCTTCAGTGCTCACACATTCAAATGAAGCCAAACAGCATTAAGACACAGAGCAACACACACAGAATACAAATGCCTTGGAAAAAGTTGGTCTTCTTCCCAGCAAAATGAGTTGGGAAGAATCATGTCTGACATTTTACAGAAAGGCGTTTGCTAACAAATTTCTGTTGTTTTAGTTTCTCAGCATGACTGAGTACAAACTGGAAAACACTAAATAAAATTATTGTCATTATTCTGTTAGGTTAAGACAGAAGAGGGTACATACTGATGTCAGCTGTGCCTATATTCAGCTCTGGGGTAAAGGCATTACTATGAGAACAGAAAGAAGTAAGACCTAACTTTTACATGTCAACCAGAAGTCTTCTATAGTATGTAGAAAGCATCTTATATATTCTGGCACTTTGCATTTGATCAGAGTTTTTACCTAATGTGATAAAGACAGTTAAAACTCAGTAATGCTCACAGACTTTGGGAATGCAAAATCTTGCAATCCTTAGACAGATGGTGCTGCCACTGGCTTCAAAGAAGACAAAAGAAGAAGACTTCAAATACACAAAGACTATTGTCACTCTGGAATGATCCTTTCTGGCTGAAACACAAAACAATATTGACAGACAACTGCAAAATAGCAATTTCCAGGTCTCCTCAGTCAAAAAGAGGGTCACTGAGCAGTAGACCTTTAAGGGTACTTGCAGGACTGTATGGAACTGGTTCCTCCAGGAGACTCTTCTGAATTGGGGAAATCTTAGCCTGTGAAGCTTGCTTCTATAGGATTGAAATACAGTGCAAAAATTTACAGAAAATACCTTCTAAGATACAGTGGTTCACAACTCACTACCCCGAAATATTTCAACCTTTCCTTCCTTTCTTTTCAGTTTTTTTCTCGGCCTTCCTATTTCTAGCGGAACCAAGAAATAATTACGGGGTGAGTGGAGCAAGTATCAGTAATGAGGTAGGCTTTGCAGTTTGATCTGAACAGTTGCCTGGGTGAAGTTCAAAGAACAATGCAGACCACTAGAAGATTTGTCAGAAGAAGATTTGCCACTAGAAGATTTGTCTCAGAAATAACAGCTTGTTTAATGTACATCTTTAGATCAGAGATACACAAAATACTAAGACAATGGAATAGTCCTGGACTCTCATTAGAGTGAGATTTTTGGGGAAAACCCATTAACTCCAACCACAGAAATAAATGAAATTATTAAAGAAAAATGATTCCATGCTTCCAGACTGTCTTTTATTTTTCAAATGTAAGCATTAGCATTTCTTCTCTTTTCATATTCAAGTCCACTGACAAAGAGTCAAACTTTGCAGGACCCGAGTACTGAATTAAAAAGGCAAATATAGGAAAATTGAAAAATACAGAACCATGTTAACAGATTCTTTAAAACAAACCAAAAAATATAGAAAAGGAAATTAAATTACTACTCCTGAAAAGAAGATATGAAATTAAGAGTCTTTTTTTTCTTGGTCTGGATGAGGACCACGAGTGATTATACCCAGCACTCCCATTATCTAGAATACAGATCCAGTGACTATCAAGAGAGAATTTATTTTAAAGACTAGATGTGAAATAATCTGTTTTTCAAAGAAGATGAAGCTGCCTACTTGCCATGAAGATTGAAGCTGGATTTTCCCTCATCAGAACAGTGTGTAATTGCCTTTGGATTCTTGCCATTGTTTTCAGTCCATGCAGTAGTTATTTCACATGAAGAAACTGAAACTTTGCAGAGCTCTCTGTGCTATTGATCCTGTTTACAACAGTCTTGATCCTGCAGTGAAATGAATTCAGACATAGATAGAGCACATTCTTGGATCTGCAACTAAATATATATTATGAAGGCTCCTGATTAATAAGTGCTAGGCTCCATATTTGTACCCTTGCATCACTCTCAAGACCATATCCCACCACATCATTCACAGAAAAACAAGATTAAGATCTGAATTCATTCCACAGCACTGCATTTAGTATTTGCCACCCACTGAGTTTGTGTGGTACAGAATACCCAAATTCACTGTTTTGTGCTTAACGAAAATTGGAACATTTTGTGCTGTATTTAAATTTACACAAGTGTTGGGGGCATAAATTTTCTCACCCTTCATTATAGTAGGTGAGATGATTTGGACAGGCAAAAGGCAAAGAATACATCCTGTCTCCTCCTTGTGGCACAGAGAGAGGCGATCAATCAAAAAGGTGCTCAGAGTCAGACAAAATGGCCGTATGGTGCTTCAGTGTTCAAATTATGTGTGTTCTTTAAAAAATTGAATGCTGGATAATGATTTTCCACACTGCTATACTACAGGTAAGTTCAAAAGCAGTCATTGTCAGTATGCTGATTGATGTAAAGCTTTCAGTCTCTGGGGGGAAGAGTATAGCACTTCCTACTGCTTGATCCATAAAGCAGCATTTACTGCTGCCCACCTTCCTGGTCTGCGCTGCATAATACATTGCCAGATTATGGGAGTTAGGGAATTAAAAGGCAAAGAAAAGAATGGATGAAAAAGCCCTGACTCCCTCCTCCACAGGTGAAATATTTGAGTCCCTGCCTCAGGGTATTGGAAGTTGACACTAATTGCCATCCAGATACCCACTACTCACATTCACCTAAATATTTCCCACTTCTGACTGATCAACCAATGTAAAATTTAATTGAAAAAGTTTTCATTTAACGTTTGCATCCTGTGATGACTAGCTGGGACTGGAAGCATTCACTATCTGAGCTACAGTATAAAAAGGGAGAATAGCACTGTGTGAAGGAGCCCAAGTAAAAGGGAAGAAATGAGAAGGTGGGAAAAAAGGCTCTTAAGGATACACACTTCAAGTTTCTTTTACTAAGAACCAACAACTTGCACTTCAAGTGATACTTCATGTGCCAGGTACTGTGCCAGTTGTTTGATTCTGTATTTGCTACTTAGTGATCACTGTCTGGATTTTTGTAGGCATTTTCTTATGGCTGTTGAACAGAAACCTGCAACACTATCCACAGATAGGAAGGGGAAAGTATTATTGATCTGTGTCTGCTTTGATGTGCTGCTTTCTGGGAATGAAAACCAATCTGTTACAATCAGATGCTGCACAGTCTGAATTATATTGAGGTTCCCATCAATATATA
This sequence comes from Machaerirhynchus nigripectus, assembly GCA_013397975.1. Classification (NCBI taxonomy): domain Eukaryota; kingdom Metazoa; phylum Chordata; class Aves; order Passeriformes; family Dicruridae; genus Machaerirhynchus; species Machaerirhynchus nigripectus. Next base: position 140,787 of record VZRQ01005622.1, read on the forward strand.
GAATATGTGGGACCAAATAAACAGTAGTCACAAAAGAAAGACTTGACCAGGTTATTAACCAACTCTGGGTGTTGAAAGAAAGAAATTCATGTGGGATCCAGACAGGTCTCATTCTTAAAGACCTTTTGGGGACAAAAGTACAAGAAAAGAAGTGTTTGATACTGGAGACCATGCAGAGAAGTCAAAGAAGAGGATTTGTGCTTTATGAAGCATTAAAGTTAACTTCTCTAATGGCAGTCTATTTGGAACAGAAATGCCCCATGTAAAAAAAAAAGGGAATGAAAGCAACTGACATTTAGAACTTGCAAACCTTGTTGGCAGCCTTAGAGATATTTTCTATGTTAGAGTTTTACCTAAAAGGGATAAATAGCGTACAGAGCACCAAACCCCCAAATCCTTGCTCAAAATTATTTACAATCCAAGGGAAGGAACATAAGCACAATCAGTCATCAGAAATACTTGAAGGTGACGATTAGAAACAAGGGGAACAAGACCTGAAAGACAAAAGAGTAAAGAGAATGATAGTGGTGAGCAGATAACATTCTCCCTACTTCCTTAGAGCTTGCCACCATCTGCCTATCAGCCTCCAGGAAGGGCAAGCAGGCAAAAGGAAATATTGTTGCAAACAGGGATGGATGTCAAAATAAGATTGGCCAGAGTAGGAGGAACAAGTGACACAATGAAATTTATTCAAAACAAAACGTTCCTGGAAATGATTAGCAGTTTAACAACAAAGTTGAAACACAAATGTGTGTGTGTCTTACAGATGTAAAATGTTTGGATATGATTACACAATATTTTGCATCTTGTTTTCTTTCTTAAAAATCATCTGCAAATCAAAACAATATGAATTTTTGCAGAGATAAAACTACAAAAATTTTAAGTGTTAGCCTTGTGCAAAAACAACTTTCAGCTGCCTCTCCACATAGAGATTTCTTGTAGGCATCTCACTGCAAATGCAGAGATGCTAATGCTTTGCCAAGGCAAAAGTATTCCATAACAGTGGTAAACTGTGGCATGAAGGCTGAATTCATCAATAAAACAGGTAAAATGGCCAAATATATGTTAATGACAATAGCTGAATAGAAGCAGAATTACATAGGCCTAAGGGAATGATGAAAATATTGGAGAATGGAGTCCAAGGGAGCTTAATGAATATCACTTGCATGGCAAGCACATGTACTAGAGCAACAAAGTAATATAAGGAACAACTTTTCATTCTGCTTAATGCGTTCAATGCATCGTTTCAGTGTGCAACAGTAGAAAAAACAGATAACTGGAAAAAACATTACAGGCAACTTAGGTGCCCTAACTATTGCCAATGCATTAGAATATCTGGGACAATATGTCTTCTTCTGTCAGAAGATTCCTAACCTTGAAGCCAAGCAGATTACCCTAGAATGAATTAAATGGCACTTGACATCTACAATGAGGCACCAGAAATATTCTCAAAGAGCCAAAAAAATTTTCTACTCAGAATTACCAGGTAAACATTTTCCCAAACACAACCACCAACACAAGATACCTTTATTCTTTTTATTCCACCTATTTAAATCTACCAAAATATATTTAAGTGAAGTTCTTAAAAGAAAAGACAGTTTCCAGAGATTGGGTTGATGCCTCTGTACACAGGTTATTTCTCCTGCAAATGTATGTGGTCAAGACCTAATGAGATGCAGAGCAGTATACTGCATAATAAAGACAGAGAGCTCTGCAACAGGCTCTTAACTTTAATTATTTGGTGAAGTTTATGAGAATATTCTGTTCTTGGGGCTTCAATTTTTCTTTGAAAGAGTAAATAAAATTAACTCAATTTCCAGCTGTGGACAGATTGTGAGCAGATAGATAATTACCCTGCCATACCTGTGGGTAGCCAACTTCCCCCATTGTTCAGTAGTATCTGACTTGTTTGCCTTATATCTCACCGGTTTTGACTTTGTTGAGAAGAATGCAGGTGACATTTCTCTCTTAACACAAACATATATTAGCAAGCTGTTTTTAGAGATGCAGCTTAAGTGAGGGACCATAAGGCACACATATGGGCAGACATATTATAGCAATTTTAGTAACAACAAAGATCAGAAGGGAATTGTTACATTTGGAGAGAATGTGATTGAAAGTTAAAGGATAAATTCAGGTATGTGTCACTATTCTCTCAATGCTTAAAGAAAGCAGGAAAATAATGACCTGTAATTCCAACAGGGAGCAAAAAAGAATCAGACCTTCTACAGCCGTCAGGGGTGTTTCACCCCATACTTCTCTTTTGATTTCCACATGAAGCCATACACTGAGTAAATTCCTGGCATAGTTCTGTCAAATTTCCTATCACTGTAGCCAGTTATTAAATACCTGGGTTCAACAAGAGAAGGGACAAATGAGTATTACGTGAAAAGGAAGTATTTTGGTATTTTGGTAGTTTCTTGACACACTGGCTGTAACCAATAAGTGCTGGATTAATCCAGATGGCAATGACTTAATTTTAAGACTTTACATTAGCACTGAAAGTGCTACAAAAATCAGGTAACTGACCCCAATCAGGAGACCCAGACCCTGGTACCAAAATGCTCTACAATCAACAGACAGAGTAAAACTACTCATAAGAGAGAAGCCAGCCCCAGGGTTGGCTAGAGCTGGCCAGGATCAGGTCTGAGTCTGAACTTTGGCCCCTTGCAAAACCTAAAGTGTGGCTCTGCCTTGAGGCTCCAGCCCCAGACCTGATGAATGGCTTTTTGCAAAATATCTTAATGACCAGAGCACTCAGAGAAGCAATACCTGTGTTCCAGCTACTCCTCAGCTTAAGGAGATTTGATCCCCAAAATGCCATGCCCAATAAGAATGCCCTGATAATCAACTAGAGCTAACTGAAAGACTAAAAGAGGCTAATGAGAAGATTGTCTCTAACCTTTCTTTCCAGGCTGGGCCACTGTGTAGTCGAAAGGGAAAAAGTCTTGAAGTGAAAAGACAATACAGAACTGAGAGTCTGTGGATAGGTGCAGGTAGGTGCAGTCCACCTGTGGATAGATAGGTATAATCTACTCCCTAACCCTTTGTAATATTTTTAATAAATTATTTATGAGACATACCATGGATAAAGACAGAAAGGTAATGTCCATTCTAGTAGCTTTCAATATTCTGAAAGATGGAAGATGACAGAAAGAAATGTATATGATTAGAAAGTTAGTCAAACTGACTATTTTTTAATATTGAGTCATAAGTGATTACAGAAACCAACACCCAACATATTAATGCTGAGAGTTAGGGACAGATTCTTCTGAAAAATTAATTTGATTGCATTCTAAATTCATAGTATTTGGTAATTAAAAGGTTTTATAATTTGTATAAAATTAGATAAAATTTCAGTATGCTACCTGTACATTATTTTTTAATTATCATTTTTAATTGATAAATAACAGGAAGGCAAAAAAATGCCTTCACTCTCAACCCTAGACAAGAATATGGAGGTAGTTAAGAATGAACAGAATAGAAAAATGCCGTGACATCTGAGAACTGGTTTTGACAGAAATATTTCTAGCATTAATTGGGGCATTGTAAGTAAAATGTGGAAGACTTTGCACAGATTCATAGTCAGTACAGCAGTAATAATCCTTGACACATATTATTTTTGAGCCACTGCTGCCCCTACGCAATGTGTTAAAATGAACTTCCAAACCCAATCAGAAGATGTCACAAACATTACTGCTCCACTCCTCAGCACACGGTAGCGAGTCAGGGCAGGCCTCTGGGAGACTTGAAATGAGTGGTGAAGTATGGCAGCAAGGCAAGAGAAGCCCTCAGAGGTTTAAACTCTCACACTTCTGTTTCTGTAACTTGGTCTGACTCGGAACCAGTGAACACTGCAGCTGCTGCTTTTTCTCATACTATCTGTAAACACATGTGCCCTGTGCATTTAGCAGGTTCTTGTTTAAAAGAAAAAAACCCTATAACTAAACCCCCACATTTTTTAAAATTAGAAAAAACTATCTTTATTGTATTCTTTTTTAACCACAGATTTTACTTCATTAGGCTTCTTTTTAAATTGTCTTACACTATTGTACTCCATCTCCATTTAAAAGAAAGTGAAATTTATATATATAAATATAAATATATATGTCCTGTATGGACCACAAAATTTCTCTGCATGTATTCTCTGCTACTCAGTTTACATGGGCAATAAGGATAATAGAATTTCCACAGCTTTTTCACCTTTCATACCCATTCCAGATTCTTTAAGGGTCTCTGAGGAACTACTTTTAAGCATGCTATTTAATTGTCCATAGAAAATACAAATCCACTAATCTGAATTCAAAAATGCCCACTTACTTTGGTAAATAAAGCTATTTTAAAAGTATTTTTGTACCAGAACATATATAATACTATTTTGAGTGATCACAGGGATTGTGAAAGCACAAATTCAAAATGTCTGTTGTATATAAAATCCCTGCAGAGATAGAGCCAGATATTGATACCTGCTCCTTATTTAAAGTTGTCATTAACATAAACAAAAGGTAAATATTTTCCAATTACTCCATACCCCTTCTTTCCTTGGGGGTTCAGAGTCTGCAAGTACCCGATTCTGGTCCGAAGGGATCCATTTTCCGCTGGCACACAACTGTAGAATCAAGTACTAGCACTGTAATATATTGAATGGCTGAGGATGTCAACGGGTGAGATTTAAGCCTGAAGCAAATCCCAATTTGCAGACTGAGTTAAACTCTAATATATGCTCAGGTTCAGATACATATTTATTTCAAAAATGGTTCCAGAGTAGATACACATTGAAAACATCAAGGATGCATTTGTTTTGCTTTACCTGTCTTCTGAAGAATACAGTAGTGCTCTTTAATGGATGGGTATCTGGAGACGATCAGTCATCTGTCTGATTACAGTTACAAGGCATGGGGTGCCATAATCACAGTATGTGAAATGTTGGACTGAGGAAAGTCCTGAATACATAACTGTGTATTAGTCGGCATTTATTACACTATTATTTATCTCTAGTACAGTATTTCCTGTATTTTAGTAAGAAAAACTACAAACATCATAATAAACAAAATTAAATACAAGCTGCACTTTGTTGTTTTCATAAAAAAGGAGGTCCTAACCAATTAAACCTTTCGTGGTTCATTAGACCTAGACAACTACAACAAATCTTCCAACAAGTGTTCTGTGGGCTAAATTCTGAAGTAGTTACAGGCTCAATAGTTTTATCAATTGCTGATTCATCTGAGGCTGAAAAGATCATGACCAAATGTCTTGCTCTTCTACCAGTCTCACCATAACTCAAAGGATCAGTTTTATATACTCAAAAAACCCCTCCTGCCCTCACAGATCCAAACCCTTCAAGCCAACTCTTTTGACCTGACCCTGAGTGTTACAGACCAGGGCCAATTTGTGGACTTAAATGCAGGCATTCATAGTTTATGACAAAGCCATTCCTTGTTTCTCAGTGAGATTTAGGCAGAAAAGATTTTATTCAAAACAAATCTGATAAAAGAGAGAATGACAGGAGTGAGACGTGGCTCCTCCTTCCACAAAGGATGCTTCCTTACTAGCAGAATCCTCCTCTCCTTTTCCCTCCCTCAGTTTGACAATTGCAGAGTGCCAAGACAAGGAAATCATCTTTCCACTGGTGACATCTGTCTCCCCAAAGAGCTCCGGAGGCAGTTATTGTGATAGCTTTGGAGTCTGTCATATGATTAGGTGAATATCGAACAATCTGGGACTTCATTTTCTTAATGCCAGTGGCTCACATTTGACTGTCTGGTGTCCTGGTTTCAGCTGGGATACATTTAATTTACTTCCTAGTAGCTGGTACAGTTCTGTGTTTTGGATTTAGAATGAGAATAATGTTGATAACACATTGATGTTTTAGTTGTTGCTAAGCAGTATTTACACTAAATCAAGGACTTATCTGCTTCTCACACCACCCCATCAGTAAGGAGGGGACACCGCTGCGACAGATGACCCAAACTGGCCAAAGGGATACTTCAGATTATATGACATTGTGCTCAGTGGAGGGGAGGGGATAGAGCGTGTCTGTGTGGTGCTTAGCTACTGGCTGGGTTAAAGTACAAGAGCTGGAATTATTACTATGAGTGATTTTATTTTCATTTCTTGTGCTAAAAACAAGGGAATAAAATTTATGTATTTATAGAGCTTGTAGTTTAGGAATGCCTTCCCTTTCATTTATTGTATGGTATACATCTGTCATAACTATCAGTCAGCATTGTCCATTTATGCATCTACTGGAAATATTGAGTTCTCATTGTGGAAAGCATGATGCTTATGAACATGTTAGAAAGCTTTATCTGCCACTTCTTTGCAAACAGAGACTTCAGAACACTCTCATTAATGAAACACAAGTGAAAAAGATTTTTTAAAGTAATAGCTCTCCTAAGAAATGGCATTTAAAAGGAGTAGTGATAAATATCAGAAACAAGTCAAAAGAGTTGAAGAAGTTTAAAGCATTATCCTTTTCAGCATGTCTATCAATAGAAAGCTGACAATAGCATTATTGCTATTTACATATTGGTAACACACTGGTATGAATTTGCATAACGTATTGTAGTTCTGTGCTCTAGGGACTTGCATTGTAACATATTGGTGCTTAATGAACTCTGAAAAAATTGATTTTCCACAGAGTAAATTAAGGAATGCATTATAGCTGTTAAAGCAATCTTAAGGGAAATCTGAGGCTTCCACTGCAGCACCGTGCTTAGTAAGTAATAAATTACATGTTATACTTATTTGCCTTAATTCATGCTAATTTTGTCCAATTAATGTATCACAGTAATTCAGAAGCCTGTCACAGGAGAGCTAATTATTTATTGGATTTTTGTGTTCAGCTCCCTAGGAGTCTACTAGCAAACAAACTTGCGACTGTCTTTCTGTTAGGTCCACAATGACATTCTTATGTCTAACTGGGGAAAGAAAAAGAATGTTATTCTTTTTTTGTTTCAGTTATATAAATGGATCATTATTCATTTAAGTTAGTTTTTGTTTACAAATTGGTGTCACGTCATGACAGACTGCCATACTGTTAGGATGAAATCCAATGTTTTTCTTCTTCCTGTAAATGCCCAAACATGACATAATTCTTCCTAAAGACCATGATTGTACTTCTCACAACCTGAAAGCTTCTTCCTAGTGGTGTGTAAAGTTAAAGAAAAAAACCCTTCTCATTCTTTTCACTGCAACTTGCTTTTCAAAATCCACTGGCTTGAAAAATCACAACATGCCCATAGCAATTGATACTGTTTCAAAAAAATTAGATTTTTAACTGTGGCAGAATGTTAATTCACAGCAAAAAATGAATTATTTATGAGATTAATTTGTGCAATTCATACCTATAAATAATATGGCAGTTGCTAAATAATTTGCACAGTGTGATAAGATGCAGACATCACAGTTAAACAATAAGAGAGTCACCAGCTGTGAAATACCCACTATCTGCTGGCATTCTGTCATGCACAAGCGTTTACAGAAAATTATTTGTTGGGGGTGGAAAGTATTAGATCTGATGCTTGGCTTCTTCTCATGGGTAGCAGGAGAATACTTGTCAGTTGATTACCATCTTCTACCCTATGTGAAAAGAAGTGGTATTTCTTTAAATGTATAATGCAAAGTGATGTTACCAGCAGGCTACATAAAATCATGTGATGTAACCTGCCATAATATGATGCACATGACCGACTGTGTCACAAATTTAAAGAGACTTATTTTAGAAGAACTGCTGAGAAAAAAAATATTACCCCTTCTCCTTTTCAGTCAGTTGCCATTGATCTGTGTTTGCCTATAGCCAAATGAATACCTGGTAGTTCAGTAAACGTCCCTGAGCAATATACATTCTTACATTGTAGCTATTATTATCACGTTAAAAGCATCTGTCAAGTACTTCATAGTTTTCTATCATTGTTCTTCAATCTCTCCCTTCTTAGCAAGCACACAAAAGCTCATCAAGGAATTAATTATCCAGTCCCTGTTTCTTGGAAACAGTTGTTTAATTGTTTATGGCATTTAGAATTTGAAATTGTTTTCGTCATTTTCTTTCTTGATTTCTCCACTCTGGAAAATATAAAGCCTGCACTTAATGTTAAGCATGTTTTAAATCCCATCAAAGTCAGCAGAGATAATGACTGAGTTTTCCTTTTAACTAGGAGCTTTATTTACAGACCTGCATTACTAGGACACTCTGGACCAGGGGACAGAGTACATGCACACCTTCCAAGGGTGGAAGCACATGTGGCCAATCGTACCATGCAAACATGACGGCTGTTTTACTAACAATTCAGAAAGAGGGGTGAACTATGCAAAAGAGCAGCAATCAGTAGAGAAAACTCAAGAATCAGGAAGAAAAAAAACTTATGACAATGTCAGAAAATTCTTCCTGTCAGCAAATACATCAGTTTTGAGAGCACACTTGCCTGAAAGTATTTATAACTTTTTTTACCTCTCAATCCTTTTTTCCTATGAGTAGTCTGCATCATTGCCTATATGGATAAGTGTAAATAGCCTCTTCTCGTGAGCCAAAACCCACACAACTTGACACTAAAAATCACCTGAAACATTAATTTTATGGAACAGGTGACAGAGGGTTTGCATTGTAAAGATGTCACACTATGGATAGCTAGAACAGGAAAAAGCCTAAAATTTAAAACAAGAACTGGAATCCCTAGTTGGGACGAATGTTTAAAGTGCCCATGCTTACTCTCTTGTTAAGCACATACATTTGCTTCTGCTAGATGTGGCAGAAACTTATAAGCTAACTTTTGTGTTACTTTAACCTAGTATAGAAACTTCAAAAAAACCTCACAGTCTCAAAAAACCCTTGGAGAGGGAAGGCTGGTGATGAGGAACTAGATATTCATTAGAAACACTGTCTGTAACAGAGACTATGTTTGTTCCTTCTTCCTCCAGGCCACCTTCCTGAAGAGCTCAGCTGCACAAGAAAGGTAGGGAGGAATAGTACTGTACTTTCCTTCTTCTTCTTTCTGGTTGTGCCGTCAAATAAAGACCTCTCTTTAAAATCCTGTTCTTGCCATGGAGGCAACTGCTTTTCTGCTAGCTATTTCATTGGGTTCTTTCCTGGTGATTCAGAATATGAGAAAAGAAATCAAATTTCAAAAACCTTCTTGTACCTTAGAAATGTATGGGAATCTTAAGTCACCCAGCAGCAAGTGGCAAGACTGCTGTGAACTTTAACAGCCCAAGAGTTCATCTGCAGCCTCTAGTTACACCTGTAGATTCTAAATTTTGCATCTGTAATTTTCCCATCACCAATATATTTTTTCATTCCTCATGACACAAGACATTTCCTGATACACCATGTTTCCAATGCAAAGACTATACCTTTCTCTACACCTGGAATGTCTTTGTCTCCTTCTTCTCCCATGCTCTCCTGCCACCTCTGTGGCAACGACCTATCAGCAAAGGTTTTCATATCTTTCTTTTCAGACTGCCAAGATTTTAACGGTCTTTCATCATGCAACGAATTAGGAAAGGCTTCTCATGAAAGCAGAAATATCTATTTAAGATAATGTTCACACTGCAGATTATTTTTGTAATCAGTGCCTATAGTGTTTCCTGCCACACAAAGTCTGTCCTGTTATGTCAATAGGCTTTGTCAGAGCATAAAATATACTTTAAAAAAAAAAAAAAAGAGCTTTTACAAATTATAAAGATTATTACAAATTATTAAAATAATTCTACAAATTATTAAGATCAGGATCAAATCAGCCCTGGTCTCAGTGGTTTCAGAAAACAGTGAAGTGCTGTTAAAAATAGCTGCATCCTTCTAAGCCACAGCTGGATGCAGAGCATGCACAAGTGTCTTTTTTGGCAGTTCATATTATCATGGACAAAATCAGTGTAAGTATCACTAGAGAGGGAGAAAGAAAGATGTGGATACTCTCATGAAACTGCAAGCTTATATAAACTGCTTTCATTTACTCACTGAGTTCAGAAACAGATTATTTAAACAGATGGAGAAAAATGTCAGCAACACTTTTAAGTGATAACTAAGCAGCACCTGGGCCTCAATTACTATACTAAATTAAAGCAGAAATCATATAAAGGAAAAGACGACCCTACTCAGCATTAATTGCAGAATGACAAAACCATGCGGGTTAGAAGGAAGCTCCAGAAGTCATCTGGTTTGACCTTCTGCTCAAAGCAGATCCAGTAAATCAGGCTGCCCTCCTGGTGAATGATTGTCTTACTGGGGCACAATGGAAAACAGAGCTAGCTAGTCAAGTAAGGAAGTTAGTGGCTTGTTCTAGAGTGAATTGTAGCAATAGGGAAGACAAGAGAAAGAAAACTCAAAAGAGGATGTAAAAATAAGGCAAACTAGGGCTACAAATAGAAGTTGCAGGTGACCACACATCTACATCTTGCTTCCATGTTGCCTTACAACATAGGTGATTGAATGAATTGTCCTAATAGACACCCATTGCTGATCTTTGGTTTCCTGCCCACCAGCAGGAAATCAAGGTGAAGAATACTCAGATTCCTGCTTCCAGGACTCATTTATGACCTTATTCCTCATCCTGAGGACTATGAGCTCTTCAAGTTCCTATCGTGTATGAAACTGTTGCATTCCTGTTTCCTGTCTCCCAAAACACTATCTAAATACACTATAACTATTTTACTGTAATTTGAAAGGTGACTTTCCAATTATAACCAGTTTGAAAACAAGTTTCTTTATTTATTTCTTTTGAAAAAATCAAGCTAGTTAGCAGAAATAGCAGGGATTCTGCTTGCTTATGAGGATCCCATATTATTGTGGATTCCCTTTTTCCATCTTGGCATTCTGGTATATATTTAAGTGCTTCCTCAAGAGAGAGGAGAACACAGGTGTTGCTTCTACACTGCTTGCTGCTACAACTGCAATTGCCAACTTTCTACAAAACTGTTTCTTGCAAATGATGCTTCCATATGTAAATACAGGATGAGCAATAATCATCTTCAAAACTACAGTTCAATAAAATCACTTATGAAGAGGCCCATTAGGCAAGTGATGCCCCCTGATGTGCAATTGACCCTGTAGTCTATTGGAGGGTTGCACCTCACCTGCTGCTCATACAAAGCTCCTTTTTGCAGCATACTACTGCAGTTCAATGTTGTATTTTTAAAGTGTTTTATATTGTTCTGCTGGAATTAACAGAGAGACTGGCTTGAGATCTTCAGGTGAAATGTGTGATAGAAATGCAAATAAACTACTAGCTTACCATTTGATGAAGAGTCTGCTATTTAGCTCTACTTAGACATTACATTTGCTTTCCATGCCTATCAGTATGCACTCAGAGATTGATAGATGATGGTTTCATAATTCTTAAATACTTTTTTGATATCCTAAACCTATAGAGCCTTCAGACATTTTCTTCAGGAGATCTGGAACACTTTGCTACTTGAAATAAAAAGAGCTTCAATTGGCAGGGTTTTAAATCCAAACATTTAAGGCATTGATTTTACTTAGTTTTTCTAAAGTAACTCCTTTAGGAAATTGAGTGCTACATTGCTAATTTTAACTTTATTCATTTTAAAGTGCTCCAGGATACTAGCACAAAGGGCACTGTAAAAATTGCATTGTGCTGTATTAGGTTTGAATAGGATGAGTTATAGAACTGTTTGAGACTTTGAATTTCCAGAATGTAGTTATTACAATGCTTATAATACTAAAGGCTTCTTATGTGTGATTTTATGTTTGGTTTTTTTTTTTTTTTTAATAATCATGATTTCTAAGAAATATCAACTATACATAGTCTGTAAGTAACCCTTCATAATAATTTCTATTTCAATACATCTGTACAAGAGGATTTTATAGAACAGTTATTCACGCCTACATAACTATAATTTAAAATGTAAATGCTCATGCTTAAATTACAATGGAAATTTACTTTTTCATGCAATGAATCTTTACAATATTTCCAGTCTTGATTTACTTGCATTGGGATTTTTCTTTTGCAATACAATAAATATGTTCATCTTGTATAAAACTGAGTACAGCATGCAAAATTCTATCTGAATATCACATAATAAGTGGTTGTTCTGAATAAACAATTCTGAATAAACAATGCAGAATGAAGCAATTTGTAATGTATTTTGAATTTTAGAACATTTTTCCAAAAGAGGTTTGGAGGTTTATGATTTACAGCAGCATAATTAAATATGCAATAAAAACTCAGTGAAGATTGTACTCCTTTTTGCTTGATCATTATACAAATTTATCCTGAACTGTTTCACTGATTTCAGTAAAAACTGGTCCATAATACTTTAACTTTTAAAAGAATGATGTAATTTCATAGGTGTATCTTTCCTATAAGAATTCCCTGAAAAAATAGATTACAGTGTGAAAACATAAATGATGTTGCAGAGAGTCTCTTTTATTCCAGTGGTTCATCCCAATATCATGTATAATCTAGTATTCACTGGAAGAGACAAACATCTAACACAAGAAAGCATAGAATTACTTTAAAAATAATGAAAAAAAATTGAAAAATACTATGAGTTGAGAGAGAAAAATAAAAAAATATCCAAACGGACAAATATTGGCTTTGGAAGATTAAGTAGAACATTCCTTAATTGCTTTTTCAAGACCAGTGGAAAATATTGCTCACAGACATGGGATTTTTTTTTCCTGCTGCCTCTCAACACTGGATAATTTTTGAAGGAATAACTCAGTGTAGAGAAAACAAGGAAGATGAACTTAAGCAATGTTTTAATAGATATACCACCAAACTTCAGCAGGTCATTGGGGAGACAGATCGATGGAATATATGTTATCACTAACATCAAAAAGAATAGATCTATCACAGAAAAAACACCCCAAACTATTTAAAAATTTAAAGCATTATCTATAGTATTTTTATTCAAAGGCTTTTTTGAACAATTGTGTTTGCTTGCACACTTTTTTGACAATAGCAAGTTCCCACAAACCCTATCCTCATGGTCAAAATACTACGTGAGGTTTTAAGATTTCGTGTGTAACTTGATGTGTACTTTAGTTCTGTTTAAAATATACGTGCCTTAGTGATTATAAGTTGTCTTTAAAGGAAAAGAGCAATACTGCCATCATTCAACAGAAAAAAAACCCCAAAAACTAAGCCAAAGTCAGAAAATGATAGACATTTTTGCTTTTATGTTCTCTATATTAAAATACATGTTTATCACAATAAATCATATACTACATAGCATATCTTGTGTTATCTGCCTGAGTCATATCCAAAAGAGACTGAAATCCACAATTACTTTCTCACTGGTCTTCATATTTCTCGGAGCATGTATTTTGTGTATTTCCAGTGTGTCCTTCATTCTGATACTATGCATCTGCCTTTTTCCTTGCTCTCTGTGGCCCACGGAATTTGTGAGTTTATCACTGTCCACTTGTTCAGTGCTGCAGTACAGTAGGCCCTTTACTGATGAACTGAAAATGCAGTGCTTGTGCTAAAAAGACTCATTGACTTGAATAGCACAGGGCCTGTAAAGACCTTCACCCTGCTACCCAGACATGGGGAAACACGGCCAGATGGGCCAAAGAGATTGTGGCGAAGAGCAGTCAGCAGCAACAAGGCAACACAAACGAGAAGCATTACCTGAAGTCATGAGCATGTGTGTAACATTCACATCCTGCTGGTAAGCTGGGGAGACTGGAGAATTCTCTTCCTGAGGGAAATAATAACCGCAAATTTGTTACAATTTTGTGAAAACCGGGAGGTGTAATTAAGATACGTGATGTGTTCTACAGCTTTTACTGTAAAATAGCCTTATTAATCGAAATTAACTTAATGTACTAAACTACTTACTTTTCCAGTGAAATCTGTAGTGGGTTAGAGAAGAAGAAAACAGTTTTACACTTCTTACAAGCTGTATAATGACTGCTATCTTATTTAAAAAATAGAAATTTACAAACAAGTGGGAAATGTTTCTCATCCCCGCAGAGAAAAATTTTCATTAAAATATTCTGGTTGTCCAGTGAAAAGTCAAAACTTTGTCAAGCAGAAAATAAAGTTATTTTTAAAATGCCTTGCTTTTTCCATCAATGAGTTTTGAGTAAGCATATTCAGTTTTATTTCTATGAGTTGCTTTGCTTGAACAAAATACTTGTACAAAACAATTAATGTTTAAAATAAAATCATTTCTGTTGGCTGAATTCAGCATTTTTTCATGTCCTAATTAGGCCTAAAGTTTCATTCATTGTGGTTATTTTGGACAACTCAAACCATTTCTCCCTTTGGGACTGGGAGAAAAAGTAGAATTCTGGAACAAATTCATTGAAACATATTTGCAGTCATAATTAACTGAAAATTTCCACCATGGAAAATTTCCAATAGGAAACAAAATGTAAGAGGTGGAAGTATTTCCTTATGGAAATCCTGCCATATTGCCTGCCAAGAGTTGTTCTCCAAGTCTCCTTTGCCAGAGGAGTGCTGCACGATCAAGACATTGTACATACAGTAGTAGCCTTCCTTAGCTAATCTGACTAAAGAAAATCCCCAGAAGATGTAGTGTAGCTGGGCAATCCAGCTATCCATTTATTAGCAGAGAGACAGGGAAGATGACCTACTGCCCTTCTAATCTCCGTGCTAAAAGCACTGGAGTAGCAGCCTTCCAGCTTTCTGTCACATGGTTCTTACACTCTTTTTTAATACAAAAACCAGATCTCTTCCATGAATAAAGAAATGGGTTTAGGTCACAAACCCAGCTGGCCACTGAAAAAAGCCCAAATAGTGAAATATAACTTCTCACACTCCTTTGACCCAAGACTCTCTTCATAGTCAGTGGGAGCAGCAGTCACTTCTGAGCCACAATTCCTCTAAAACAGGTCAGATAAATTTTACCCAAAAGTGCCTATTTCTCTCCATGGACTCCTAAAATTATTGGGGTAACACATTCAAATATAGATCTACAGCACTAGGTGAGATTAGTCCTTGTTCTGGTCTTCAGTCACATAGTGTGGAAGGAGAGGAAAGAAAGGGAGAAAAGACTTCACTTGAATTAGGAAGTTACTTTTACTATCTCTTCTAAGCTCTTTTTGTCCAGGCCTTGATGCTATTTCACAGATCTCTTTCAGAAGACTTTTACACTATTTCCTGAAGAGTGGTAAAACAGAAATTTTCAGTCCCAGCTCTTCTCTGTACTTCCATGTAGTTCCCACAAAATTTCAGCAATCAAAACTACACAAATATTTTGTAAAAGAAAACAAAATGTCTTTGTTCTGAATAGTGTTTTTGGTTCAACTTCCATATTCAGCTCAGTGAAGTAAATAATAAAACTATGTGAGTACCTTTTGATATATTTCCGCAATTCTAATTAATTTAACTGTATTATCATTTTTGAATTAATAGTTTCAAGAAATGCCAGTTTTGTGGTCTGTATTCATGTCTCAAAAGCAACATTTTAAATTTACATGGACTTCATCGAAGTCAGTGGACTCAGTCCAGTGTAAGTGTCAACAAAATCTACACTGTGGCTATAACTTTCTCCTAGTAGGACTCCATCTGTAATCATACTTTATGATGTATTACACTGGAGAATAAAAATTTGCTGCAGAAATCCAGTTTTGAACTTTGACTTTTTTCCCTTAAACTGCTAGCTTAATGGAAGAATTTAAGGATTTTGTGCCAGCAAAGTATGTAAAAAAGAGAGGAATGAATAAAAAATAGAGAGCATAATGAGTGCATATATTTTAGATCTTTTTTCTTTAATCAGCTATTCTTACGTGTATACCATTAAAATAGAAAACAACTGTGAAGATCTGGAGAAATCATCCAACTCATCCTCTACCCCAAAAGAGGGGTCAGCATTGAGGAAGTTAACCAGGATATACAATACAGCTTTCTTTTTGCCTACAACAACATGAAGGTACCAAGAAAGTCAGATTTTCAATATTTTTCAGGATTCCAGTCCAGGAGCCTAGATACATAAAGGCAAATGAAAAACCAGTTACATCAATGTTTGTACATTCCAGTTCCAGTTGGCAATTATCTGTATCTGTAAGGCCTGACATAACGTCCACTGAAATAGATGCTGGTTACTTTACCATTAACTTCCATGAACTTGGAGTAAGCCCCTATCCAGGCCCCCATGTGGAAAAATTACATGCACAACTGTAAACATGCAATGTTTCAAACAAATTTGACTACTTTAAACTTTTTTTGCTGGAAGTTTAATCCATAAGCAAACACAAATCAGCTTGTTAGAAGAAAATCTCACCTGGCAAATTGAAGCATCATTTTTTAAATCAGAATATATTAATTAATAAGATCACTAATGAAATCAAGGGCATTTCCTTCTCACATACTTTTGCTGCTTATGGCTTCATACACCTGAATAACTTGGAGTTTCTTCATGCAGCTCTAATAACAGCGCTTAACAAAGCCACAAAGAAACTCACATGAAAAAATCAGGTATCTACAGAGAACCTTTAAAAAACACTAAAGCTCTATTTTACTTCTTGTTTCTTGAACAACAACCTTTTACCATTCTGAGGTATTTGCTGTACAATGGAGATGTTAATAGTTACCCTCAGACTGTACCTTATCTTTCACTGTAAACCTCTTAGGCAATGCAGTCACATTTCATGTGCTTTTACAGTGCAGCTCACTTGGAGACAAAAGCAAGAGGAATTTGTTTCAGTTGAACTATTCCTTTTTAACAGACACTTTCCAGCTTCCTTGCAGAAGCTGCCAAAAGGAAAATCAAGGATTGAGATTTGCTTTTTTTCCCTCAAGATTTGAAAGACCTGTAAGGTCATGGGGATTTTTAAAACTTATTTGTTATTGATCAAAGTGTCATTAAAGCATTTGCTAGTTGATGGGCTGTCAACTATGAAAGAGTCCTACACCTCTAATCCTCTAATTGTACAGTCTTTCAAGATGTTATCATCAAATCTTAAATTTGTCCAGTTGGAAAGTGCTTCCAAGTTTTACACTTTTCCAACCATTGCTATTGAATTTGTTTTGCTACAAGAACAATAAAAGACTAATTATGTTGTTCATATATTAGTCTCAGGCTGGGCATTCTAGACACAGTGCCGAACTTTCATTTGTTTATATGTTCAATTCTAATGTTATTGCAGATGTGTATGACTAGGAAATGTTCTGTCCAGGTATTTTTAAATATACTACTAAAAATTACAATAGTAAATTTTTTATAAACTTTTCTACTTCCATATGTATGTTGCTTATACATAATAAAGAATGAAGTCTCATCCAATCAGAACTTAAACAACTTAGAAGCATGCATTTTTGCTATTTATGTTACACAGAACATAACAGAAAAATATGTATTGCCTAAAGACCTTAAAGATGATTATGACCTTGTAATACAAAATATTATTCTAAGCAGAGGTGTACCCAGTCACTAATTCAAAGCCTCATTATGAGGGAACTTATTTCACCAAGAATTTGTCATGAACCTTTTGGCTACCACTTTCCTCTGCAGAAATGGCGGAAATCATGCAATAATGCTCCTATCCATCTTCATACTCTATTTGCAGACCCTGCACAAAATCTCAACACAGAGGGACTGCTGGTGTTCATGGAGCCTAAAGATTCAACAATTTTTCTTGTCTCTAAATGGAGAAGTGAAGTAAAGGTTATCTCCAACATACATCTTAGCACTAGGTAAGCACACAGTAGAAAAACCACCGCACCAACACCCAGAATGGTGCCACAGCTGTTTTCATGCTATATTCTCTAAAGCTCCAACAGAGTGACCTGTCTCCAGCCCCTTTTGATAACAAGATCTGGTTCCCCGGCTAAAAACTGCAACAAGGTCATAACTAACAAAAGGACTTTAGTATTTCTTATATTAAAACATACCACATAAATGTACAAAATTTTCAAAATTATTAAGCAACAGGAAGAGCAGAAATAGAATATACTGTAAGTAATACAGTATGTTTCAATAATTTCTTTTAGTATTTGCAACCAGATCATGCTAGGTAGATTTCATCAGTATAAATATTATCATTTTGTGTTTTCTATATATCTTCTAAACTGGGGTGCTGTTTTTTTCTCTCCATCAGAGGTCTGCACTGAGCACCACTGTCAACATTCCCACCAAGAAAAATATGATCAAAACTGGTTCATAATGTCTGAGACCTACACAAGGGACACGGCTGCTTTTGGGAGTCTTTACCTTAATACTGGCATTGGACATAAGCCTTCATTTAAGTTCCCAGGCAACAGATCTATTAAAGCTATATTACGAAGGTTCACACTGCCCCTGAAAGCTTTATTAAATGATTATTTCAGAGCATGGAGGGAAGTGTATTGAAAATTAATATGCAGCATCAGCCAGTCATGGCTCATAGCTGAGATATGCTCTTTGTATCAAAAAGTAGAAATTTCCAAAAAAGACATGTTAAGGGTAAGGGAAATTCCTCTCATTAACTTTAGTTTTCTAATCTGACTTCTAGGCCTACAGTGAGTGGGACGACTGGCCATTTCTAGAGCTGATTCCATTTTTCTTCTGTCTTAGGAGCCCAATTTCATGTAGGATGCATTGCCCTCTGGGAGTGCCCCTCTGCTTCTGCACACCATGGAAGGAGCCCAGCTGCCTCATTTTAATGGCTGAAGTGAAAAAACAATAACCCCAACTTATATGAAAAGAGTAAGACTTAATGTATCCATCCAGCCCATGGGATTCTGATAGACTCAAAGAAGCATCTTGAATATTTACAGAATTCAGTGCATCAGGCCATTCTTTTTGTAGAAACCAATCTGAGACAACTAATGCCAAGTAAAATCATGCCCACATATATTTCTTCAAAAGGATTTTTCAGAAACAGCTAATTAGCTAAACTTCTACAGTGTTGCCACACTCAGAATATACGTTTCTTCTATAAAAAAAACAATTGCATGTTTTATGAAAGTGACTTTTTAATGAATAGTTAAGACCTCTAAATAATTTAAAGATACAATTTAAACCTAACAAAGTTTGTCATTTAACATTATTACATTGCTGAGAAATGTATTAATTCAGATCATGCAGTTCCAAAGTTATGAACAATTAAGAAAATGGGCAAGTTCCCTTGTTGTCTTCAATTAATTTGGAAGGTGAGGGCTAGGTAAAGCCCAGGCAGGCAGCTCCTACCCTACAAGCACCAGGTAGCAGTCCAGCGTTGACTGACACCTCTTCATGTTCTCCTGCACTCCCCAGGCCAAAGGCTTTCCTTATTACACTACTCGTCTGCCTGACCGTGTTCTGAAAGTCTTCCATGCTTTTCTATATGCTAAATAACATACATTCACCCTGGGCTTTAAGGGCAGGGAATAAGATTAATGTTTTTCATAAACTTGCCCATAAAGCCTTACTGATGCTGAAACGCCAGAGAATTACTTAAAGCAAATTTTCACAAATTGAGCTCTGAGTTTTGCTGGTTGGACAGACCATACTAGTACACCCCAAAAGTTTAAACAACCTATGTACAGGAAATATGAGGCATATAAGTCTTTTATCTACTAGAGCATGATGTTTTTCACAGAACATATAGCAAAGATAAGTTCAAATCTCAGTTACTCAAAATAAAAAAACAACAAAAAAGAAAATCTTCACATCTCCAAAATTAACACTGAAAAATCTTCAAAAGTGTGCTCACATATACAGATAGCTGTAGTTTCTAAGAAGGAACAATAGCAATAATAATTTAAGTAGTTTCAATGTTTATTGGGATGGCCATACTCCTAAAATGCTGCAAAAACTGTCCTATGAGGACTTAAATTTTGTAGGTTTTTCTTTCCTTGTTTTGAGATAAATACCAACAGACCTTTACCAGAGCTGTGAAATGGTGCTCTCTACACATTTCAGCATCATGTTTCACCTATCTGTTTTCAGGGATCTACCGTTTTCACTAGTTTAATTACAGTTTATCATTTGGTATCAACATCCTCAAATACTATTCAATAAAGTTCAAATAAATTTAAAAAAAGAGGAAATATCTGCACAAAGAAAAGAAATCAAAGTCATATATTCTATAAAATGACGAAAGGAATAGGAATTTGACAAACTACACTAGCTAACATCAATGAGACACAGGAAAAATGGAGTAGTCCTACACTTCTCAAGTCTTTTTTTTTCTCTTCTATCCTGAAGTGGTACACTTTCTGAGTAATAATAGCATGGTTTTATTCCACAGAGCCAGTCCTTTTGAGCATTCTGAGCTGGATCTGCTGACTTCAGTATGGAAGAAAAAGAAAGTTTTAATGCTTGATAATGCAGCTAGACCTGCAAAACCATCACAGCTGAGAAAGAGGGATTCTGTTCCTTCCTGTTCATCTTCAATAGAATTCTTTAAAGTGATGATGAAAAAATGCCCAGTTGACATAGGTCATTAAATGTGGAAGTTCCCAGGCATGAACTGTGCTAAAGAAGCAGGATTCTGTGCCTGCAAATAGGCTTGCAGGACAGGTGCCTCATAAATGACTTGGAAGCAATGCATATTTTCTCTGAGTCAAACATAGAAGGGGACACACATCATGCACTGAAAAACAGCTCACATTCCCAAAGTCACTTAAGGGTAATCACAGAACTTTTCCAAACAGAATCCCACTGGCTCTGAAGCAGCTGGGGCAAACCCATATCAAGTCATGTATGTACAGCTCTAGACCAGGCTTTTGCATCCAGGCTGCCTCCACCATCTCCATACCATCCTATTTCCATATAATCCAGAATGCTGACTCCCCTTAGTATCAAAGGGAGAGAACTGCTGGCAGAATGCTTTTTCCAAAGATTTGTTGACATAGGAACTGACTTTTGCTGTCGATCTGTCCAGGCCTTGAGCTCCTAGTCATCAATATGTAACAAAACCTGCTTCCCTCTTGGGTCATTTTTAGCACATCTCTGAGCTTCATTTAGAGGGATGGATTTTTGTTGTTAACTATTTTCTATTATAGTTATCTTCAAATTTTATCCATGTTACAAATCGAGACAATGTCTGTTAAAATTAACATGGCCATGGAGCAAGCAGTGCATAATATGCACTACTTGCATGAAAAGGCACCTATTGACAAATTTTCGTCAATCAAAAATAAACATTTTTTAACTACACATGCAGTACTTGATTTGCTGTGTCTTTTATGATATGAACTATTTGCCTGTCAATTTAAAAAAACAACTTTAATTGATTTTCAGATTTCAGGCACATTACAAAAGAACTGTTTTTAATTGCACTGGTTTCTACTTTATTGTTTCCTTTTTAGTCTGTTGAGGTCTATTTATATGAGGTATTTTCTTCTTAAGCATATTAAATTGAAATGCCAACTAGTAGTAGGGAGCTTTCCATAGTTCTTTTGAAACCTAGAAATAGCGTGGCTCTTACATGATACTTTCATAATGTTGCCAATCCTCTGATAAGTTGTTCACATCAGATATTTAGCCCCAATACTTACTGCTTGAGAGTCTACACTGATTCTCTCACACTTTGCCTCTGCATTACAAGATTTATGAATATTAAGTTGTGCTTGCCCCAAAGCAAAAGTATACTCACTAAGATATTTGCTGAGATCAGGAGTCTCTCTGCCCCATTTTTAAAACAAAGGCATTAATAAGGAAGCACTATAAAATGTACGACATTGAAAAAATAAGGAAAATTCAGTATTTTTAATAAAGTGGGAAAAAAATCCTGTAGTTCAAAGCACCCTATCTGAGCTACCCTAAATAATGCAAAAGAGTAACAATTTATGGGACTTGTACAGAACTATTTCTGCTAAGTGTGAATATACCCTGATTTCTAAAACTATGACCATTATTTTTAAAAACAATGGTCACCAAAGGCAAAAAACAGAATTATCTACAATTTTAACCCCTGAAAACACATGGGCAGATACTATACACAGCTTTTATATAGGTCAGTTAGACCCAGTGGCAATGGTTGCATCATTACCCAGCACACACATAATTACTTTGTATGCCAAGCACAGAAGTCATTGACGCATTCAGAGGGTACACACCTACATATTCCAATACTGAAACATCTTTCACAAGGACTAACACAGCCTCAGAATTTAAAATGCATACATAAACATGTGAACTTAAAAAAATTCCTGAAATTAAAAAAAAAATCCTGAAATATGCTCTTTTTTTTAATTATTACATTTCTTAAATTCTATTCCAAATGCTCTTAGCTTCCTTTGTGATTTGATCTATTTTTATGTGTACATGAAAATAAGGAACTTATTTGAAGCAAGATGAAACTGGTCCATAATGAAACAAAAAAAAAATCACGGAAGAAATATGAATGAAGAGGTTTATAGGTTTACAAACAGGTGGAATAAATGTGCTATGGCAAAAACATCCCACTGAGATAAATGCTGAAGCAAACTAATGGAGACTTGGATTCTAAACTGTGACTACACAATATTACTTCTGCCCCTCTGTTTGTAATTACATTGCTTTCAGATTTCTATATTAAACAGTTCCCCAGCTGCTCTTTAGAAAATAATAAATTGTTTAATTCTAAGAGCAACCACATATGGTTAAGATAATTCAAGAGAGACAACTGAGTAATGCAATTCATCTCTTTTTTTTTTTTTTACACAAATCTTTATATTAAACTGAAAATAGAGCTCTATTGTGTTTATTACAGCAGATATTCTTACTGAAGTCAACAGTATATGGGTATTCACAGTGGGTTCTGTATAAGTCATTATTGAAATATCTTATTGTAATTATTTTTCAGCAATTTCCTCCCACTGTTATTCTATATATTATAATATATTTAGCACAAAATAAGATGTTGGTATCTCGCAGTATGGCTTCTATTGGATTATTAATTAAGATCAGAATAAGTTGGATTCTCAATTAAGAAACTCAAAAAGTCAAGGCGCCCCTTGGATTTAGAATGCTCACTCTGCAACAGAGCCCTCACCTCCCCACCAGCATCAGGGCTGAAACTCGGAGCCACTTCAGGATAATTCTCTCACTCAGCATACCGGCAGAAAGAAGAAATTCCCTGGCTTCAAGAAGTAGTGTTACAGAATTTTTTTTTTCCCCTTTACTGGCAATTGCTATGTAGGACATTATATGGATTCCCAGATAGCATTAATGGTTCTGTTTTCTGCATGCCTCAGGCCACGGGGCTGTGATTACTTTTAATCAGTTTCAAGACTCCCCACCCTCAGCTGTGCTTTGGTTATCTTCAGACTGGATCAGTACTTTGTAGCCTACCTACCATAACACTTGGAAGTTTCCCTAAGGCTTTCAGGCTATGCAGAATGCAGCCAAAATGAAAGTTTAGGCCCCTTTTCTTCCCCTTCCTCTCCCTACAGGAACTTCTCTGGCTGCTGCTCCCTGTTTCCCATCACTAGTCCCAAGTACTATACAGCAAGCAGAAATCCTACACTTTTTTCTGTAAGGCAATACCATAAAACAAAACCAAAACCAAACCAAACCAAACAAAAACAAAAGCAAAAGGAAAATAAAAATATAACAGGTAAAATAAGATTTTCCAGGAAGTATGCAATGCTTATTTATATTACTCTTAAATTCCTTCTGATTAAACATGCAAATACACATAAATTCACTTCACACATATTCCTCATAAAAAACAGTCCCAAAATCATTATTCTGTGTTATTAGAAATGAATTTTACAAGTCAACAACCTCCAAAACTCAGTCTAATGTGTGTAATGGGGAGACAGTGTGTGGTATTTGCCCATAAACACAATGAAAAAGATTCTGTCACTCACACACACACTTGTTCCTCACTCATTAGCCTTCTTCATTTCAATCAAACTTTTAACTTAAGTGTAATTGACCTCTACCAATATAACAAACATGCCTCCTGTTTCATATGATCTCTAAGATACAAGGATGCCAAAACTTAACACAGGTGCTTAAAGAGGGTGAATATTACTGACAAATGTAATTTTCATTATCATATGCTAACTATCAGTAGCATAACAAACACTAATTTTTCTATCATTGTAGCAAAATCATGTCAGTGTAGGGGGTGGAAAAAAAATGGGAAGATGCAGTGACAGTACTCTGTGCGTATCCAAGTCTTGCTATTCAGAAAAACTAGGGAAGGGTGGAGGAAATTTATTTATAAAAATCCCCAGTGAATAATATATTAATTATCGAAAGGGGCTCAGCAAAACACTCAGACAATTTATACAGGACATCAGACAAAATACAGCAGCATTCAGAAAACCGAGGCAGATGAGACTGTGCTTGTGCAGGCTGTGTCACTGACATGCAGCCTTCCAGACAACCAAGTGAACATGCTACTAGACAAGCAAGTGAACATATTACACAAGGACCTACGCAAACTACAAAACGATCAAAGACTGCTTCAATATCATAATGTAAAATTGTAATGGGAATGCAGTCAGGATGATAAAAAGAAGCAAATCTCTTTGAAATGTGAATCAAGAGGAAAAAAAGTGACAGGCTCATAACATTTTCAGATGAGGGTTTAAGATTATGGCACTTTCTGCAAGAGCAACATAGTAAGTGAACACGAACACATGCAGCTGTTAAAACAACAAGATTAGCATATTTTTTACAAGCTGTATAACTCCACTATTAGAGAACTCTCCTAATTTCAGAAAGGAAGATATCCCAGGACAGGAGGATGGAAGGTCTAGTTAAATGGAGAGCAGTGCTGCTAAATATTAAGTTGAGTGGTTTTCAACCTTCAGTACAGAAACGCATCTCCTATAAAATAACCAGACTGGCCCTCACTTATTTCCCAGCAGTAATTCCACCAGGAAATGCAGCAAAATAGCAGCAAACTACTCTTTTGGTAGTTTTGTGATGACAGCTATAAACTCAAATTTAGCCAAAAGGACAGTT
Source organism: Machaerirhynchus nigripectus (assembly GCA_013397975.1). NCBI lineage: Eukaryota > Metazoa > Chordata > Aves > Passeriformes > Dicruridae > Machaerirhynchus > Machaerirhynchus nigripectus. The sequence continues at coordinate 165,582 of VZRQ01005622.1, forward strand.
TTGCAATTGCAAAACCAAGGGCTGCAGTACCACCATTGTTTAGAAGCTGCCTCTTGCAGCTCTCGCTGTGGGAAGCCTAATGCAAGACTAAGACTCCAGTTTCAGGAAACCATGTGTTTTTATTAACTGTTGACTACAATACTTCACTTTACTCATTGTTGAAATATGGGTTGCAGAAAGAACAGTTTTTTTCCTTTAACTGGAAAAGTGCTCAAGTCCCAGTTAACTTCTCTCTGAAAGACTGGCTGACTGGCCATGCTGTGATGAAAAGAATAAGGGCAGAAGCTCTGTACAAAGACAAGAGACTGTTATGAACAGCCATGAAAAAGACAGGCCTAAACACAGTGTTAATAAACGTGAAAGAAAAATAAATAAAGATAATTAAGATAAAACCACAACAAAGGTACATCGGAAAAAGCAAACCCAAAATCACTGTTGAACCATCTGTGGGAAAACATGCTTTTCAAATTATGAGGAAAGGTGTACTTGGCTGCCCCAAGTAAAAGCGTAGTAACTTTTTTCAAAATAGCACAAATATTTCTGTTAAATTCACCAGTAAAATAAAAAGAGAAGCGGGAAAATTTGACAGTATTTGATGGATTCTTAGTTTGGCTGCCTCTTACAGTAATTCTACAACATAAATCTTCTTCTTGAGGCATAACAAAACACCAGGCAGCAGGTTAAAAATGCTTCTTGAAGTAGCGGTCAGTTGGGTCCTACCAAATTGAGACAGTCTTTATTGATATATAAACACAACACTATAGAAAAAGAAACAGCAAAAGAAAGTTGCAGGTTCAGTTTAAGGTTCTAATAATTTCATGATAAGTAAGAAACGCTTGCTATTGACCAGAAAAAAAAGTGAAAAAATTATCATCAAGTTTACAGGGACAGCCCAGCTCACAGATGGAGGAGCATAAGCTGCTTCTGCAAAGTCTTTTCTGGCCTCAGCCACAGGATTCAAATACTTCAGGATGAGCACTGGTTACTTTTCAAGACGGAATATTTTCTATGTGATAACCTCTTTGAATATCTCTTTCTTTCTTTGCTACTGAACACTGGCTCAAGCCCAAAGTAGCTATAACGAGAAATCATAGCAACATAAAAAATAAATATTTACAAGCATGCATCCCAGGGAAGCCAAAATGGGAGGAAGATAAGAAGCAGTAGATTTTCTCTCAGTGCCTGCTGGTAGGACACATGCTGCAAGCCCCATGAGGAGGCAGGTTGTCTGGCCCACAGGAACTCCAGTACCCACAACTGTGATTTGAGGCAGGGAGTAAACTCTGAAAAATTTAAATCAAGAGGACCAGATTCCACAATTCACATAGACCAATAACTGGAAAACAGATTAAACCCCCTGCAATTGGATATTTGTTCAAAAATTAAATATCTTTTGTTTTCCAGGGAGAAGAGCATTTTACTCCTGCTATATATTGTTTTCTACTAAAGGTGATGGTTTGCTGGTGCATGCAGGGAGGGGGAGGAAAGAAAAGGTGTTCAAGTTTTTAAAATGTGTGTTTATGAACAAACGTGGCTTTGGTCCAAGTCTTTTTGTTTACTCATTCTGACCTTAACACAGTCCTAAGCAAAGAAGTTTCTACAGCACTAGAAGAATGCTGCATTTAGAAGGGGTACAACTTTTGTTGGCTTGACAGGTCAAGGTGGAGGGCTTTTTGGAGGTTTGTGGGACCTTCACTTTTCCTCATGTTGAGCTTAAAAAAAGACAGATGTTCATAATTCTTCATTTCTGTTGAATCCTTAGAAATGTTTTTCTGCAGTTTAGCTACTATTGTGAATGATTCCTTTGCAGAGCTCCACAAGCTACCCTCATACAAGGAACAGAAGAGCAAGTTAAGAAAATGATAAGAGAAATGCCTAGGGAAGACAGCACTGCACTGTACATTACAAAGATCAGAGGCAGCCCAGAAGCAGAAATAGAAAAAATCCCCTCTGTTCACAACTTGCATCACAATGCAGAAGTTCCCAGAAATCTCAAATACCATCATTGTCATTTCTGAAATCAAGAAAGCTGGAGGAAAAAAATTGCAGGAGGGACCTGATAAAAGTACAAGTTTACAAAACACTTTTGTGGAAGGTTTTATGGAGACATTTGACCTTAAATAACAGATTCAGTAGATTTTTAAGTCAAGTCAAAAGACTATTAGTCCTTGAATCCAAACCACTTTCATATCTGGTGAAGAAAGCTACTAAAAATGAAAGGTTTTTTTGCTTTTTTGGAAGGAATTCACTGAAAGAGCAAACAAAACAAAAAGGCTTTCAGCCTAAGCAAACAAACTGAAATTGTGTTGGGAAGAGCTCTGAGCAGCATATTCTTCCTAAAATGTTGATCATGACAGAGTAGTATACATTAGGTGGAAGAGCTTAAGCATCAGTTCAAAACATAGAATGTGACAGGAAAAAACCCTGAAGTTTGTACATACACAACAATATTAATCCCTCAGTTTCATTTGCTCTCACCTCTGATTGACTGGCAACCTCAGTTGATAGAAGTAGTTACAGAACATATTTTTCTGATACGTTTACATATCACATCTATGACTGTAAGAGAGAACACCAAGAATAGAAAGCAAGTGACTGGTTTCTCAGAAATAGAAGCAAAATTTTAGAGAAATTGTGTTAGTGCTTTTAATAGCTAACTGCAAGAAAACTGGAACAATTGAGAAATTTTCAAAGCAACAGAGAGAAATCAGAAATCTTCATGGTCATTTAGTGGACTAAATGACTTGGAAGACTTGGAAAACCTTTCAGAAAAGCTGAAACACAGAGATCCATGCTGAACTTTATCCTACTCTACATGAATTATAAATCAATAAACTAAGATACACAGAGGCTCATTATTTCACAGTATTTACAACACTTCTCTGAGAAGACTGCTGTGAGTTTATCATGTTCAAGAGGCACCTGGATCTGGCACTGGGTGATGCTGGTCAGTGGTTTAGGGTGACAGTGATAGTGCTGGGTGGACGGTTGGACTGGATGATCCTAGAGGTCTCTTCCAGCCACAATGATTCTATGAGTTTGTGCAAAGTTTGCTTGTCAGCATGAGGAGGAGAAAGAGGCCCCAGCTAGTGCAAACATTGCTAATGAAATAAAGATACGTCTTTGTGCTGATGCCTGGTATATCACTGCAATTTGTATAGTGTCTTGTATTGTCTTTTAAATGTCAGCTAGTGCAACAAGCAGTTCACAGAAACACAGACTTTTTTTAGATTGAAAAAGACTTTCAAGTCATCAGGTCCAACCTATGACTGAACACCACATCAACTAGACTATGGCACTGAGTGCCATGTCCAATCTTCCCCTAAATACCTCTAGGAATGGTGGGCAGCCCATTCCAATACCTAATCACCCTTTCTGTGAAGGATTTCTTTCTAATGTCCGACCTAAACCTCCACTGGCACAGCTTAAGACCATGTCCTCTTGTCCTGTTGGTTCTTGTCTGTCAGAAAAGGCCAACCCCCACCTGGATACAACCTCCTTTCATATGAGAGTCTTTGTTTTCTTGACTTTCTCTTTAAAATGATTTTTGCTACAGTTCTTTAAGGAAGTATTAATCTCTGGGTTCCAATAAAAAGATTGAAAATAAAAGTTGTGTTCTCAGGCATCCAGCTACTTGTCTGTCACCCAAAATCTGGATAGTTGTAGATCATAGTCACAGATCAGTGATTTCTATTGTTAAAGATATTCTAATATAGAGTAGTCCATAAACATTAATACATATGGATTTGTTTTTCTACATATAAAAATCTAAACATAATTCTCATTGTGGTATTCTGACATTTTGTTTATTTGATGAAGGAAAAATAACCCCAAACCAAACATGAATTATGGTATGGCTCAGTCGGGAATTAGAAGCTCTGCAGGAAGGATGATGAAGTCTACATCTGTGTCAACTGGGAAGCACACATTAGCATAAATTTTGCTCTTTCCTGGATGGCTAGACTTGCAATGCTACTGCCAACCAGAGAAGTCCAACTTGCACGTGCTTACATGTGATATTCCCTTGATGCAGTCTCCACTAATCTTCTAAGTGTTGTATGTGATTCCTTCTGTGTGCAAAAGCTACAGGGCAAACAGCAATCAATGTGTAATTTGACTTGATGCCCTTTGAGTTTCCCAGTACTCTGAAACAGGCAAAATCACTTAGAGCAGATGATTCAATTTGTCAGGCAGCACTGTGGGTAATGTGCATCAGCCCTAATTCAGCCGTAGCAGAAGAGGGTGTCTTGTCAGTCCGTCAGCACATTGGGCTGGTAATTCACAGGAGCAAGGCAGAGTAGGATGTGAGCCATAAGCAATCCAAGCAAGAATATTTAGTTAGAGAGGAACTCATGTGCACGTACAAATATTAACATTTATAGTCACATAGCAATACATTTTATAGACATAAATACAGTGATTATAGCTATTGAAAGGAAAGTTCACAGACAGGCGTTTTCCCACATATCTCACCAAAGCTCATCGAAGGAACAAAGAAATTCTCCCTTTGGCTGTTTTTGAACATGCATTCCAGGTTTCCAGGCCTCTCCAGAGGTTTTCATTTTGGTTTCACTTTGGTTTTGGTTTCTTTGCTCTCAAAATGCCTCAGTCCATCTGTCCTAGAACTCTGAGGCACAACTCTGGGAAGGGAAAGACAAGAGGGAAATGCAAGTTCCTTCATTTAATATTCGTTTCAGTGGTGAAGTTTTTTTATATGTATCAGCAAAGACAGAAGGACCCCTTGCTACACTTCTGCCAGACCTTTATACACAGTGTTTGAAATCACCTTAAAAATAGAAAATTATAAGAGAGCAAACAATGCATGTCTGCTGTTTAGTGTATTAATGTCAGGAAATAATCATTTACACTAATTGTATCTACATATGAACAATCAGATCTGCTGTCTAGGGTTTAAAACTCCAATAAAGAAGACTGTGTACTGATATGATACCTTTAATTCCAGGATTTACCTGAAGGTTATAGTAATATTCATACAGGTAGGCAGACAGTAGGCCTGTGCAGATGCAGATTTATAATTCTCTTTCATATAAAATAGTTTTATAAAATATACAAATATAATGTTTGAGGACATCCCAAGATTAGGGTTAGTCTTAGCTTCTATTTGAAATATGCTAGAATAGCTTTGGCCTCCATTGAAAATACAAAAAGATCTAACCTGAGAAAAAAGTGAGATATATTACATTTATTTAAACCACATAAGACACTGAAGAATCTTTTATCAAAGATGCAGGAGTACTTACCTTTCCTGATAGACTTCTTCTTGAAATGTCAGGATCCTAGAGAATTACTATTAAGCCTCCAGAGAGCACGTACTTTTCCTTATTGTCTCTTCTATGTTTTACCTGAGCTCAAATTTGGCCCAAATCATTCAGACACAAGACTGCAACAAGCATATTAACCCAAGCAGTGCTGGATAGAGTATTTCATACTTAATTAGTAAAAATCAAACATCTGAAATACAATCACCACAGAGGATATCGCAAACAAGTGTGCCCTTCCCATTTTAATTTTAACAAAAGGTGTCAAAAAGCCCTTACACTTTTGTGCAAATTGCCTGCCCTTTGTGCAGCAGCATCCTCGCTGGGATGCTGATAACCTACACAGGGCACCTACAGTCAACACGACTTTGCCTTGCACTACCCTGATTAAGTAAGTAATGTTCACTTCCCAGGAATCCCCCATGGAGCAGCAGCATTCCTATGTGCCTGGCCGTAACAGCAGTAATGACTGGATTCTGAGAGAATTTGAAAACCTTCCTCAACACACTTATTTCTGTTTTTCAACCTATATTCAAAGCGATACTTTGGCATTGCTGTGTAATTTTTGACAGGGTTACAGTAAATTCATCATGCTAAACTGAAATGTTTCTGGCAGATGTCTACTCTACTACAACAATCAAGCTATGTGTACAGTAAAATATGACAACCACAGAGATACTTCTAGTTGTAAAAATTGCACATATAATACTTTATTAATGCTAACTTGGAGCACAATTGTGCAATATATTATTTGTTTTAATTAGGAAATATTTGTTTCAAAAATTTGCTTCAGCATATTGTATGGATAAAAAAATTTTAAAATTTAGTCTTAAGTCAAAAACTGTTACTGGCAAAAAGGAAATAAACAAGCAAATATGTTAATAACAACAGAGTTTCAGAGTCTCTTTTTCAATCCTTCCATCTTCTTTTTTGGCTACTAGCAAATTATTTTTTCAGTAATTTCTAGTTTTCTTCCTCAAGACTTCCTTGGAACAATGGATTTAGAAAATTATTTGGGGGACGGGGGGAAAACCATAACTTTTCCAAAAGTAAACGTTACTAAACAGGAGACAAAGAGATGGGATTTATTTTGAAAGTAATTTAAATTATTCATATGTATGAGAGTCAAGTTTAAACCACACAGAAGAGCTAGTTCCATGAGTAGAAGAATTAATTTTCATTTGTGCAATTTCAGTTTCTCAGCTTGATTTCCATGCATTTAATAAAATCTGAACTTCAGCTGTAGGTTTTTGCACTATTAAACATTTTTAGTAAGTCTCCCTTCTGTGGATTCCCTGACAGCTTACAGGAGCTGACCAAACTCTGCCAGTGTCCTCTCACTGGTAAGAATAAGATCAGTCTCCTTTGTTTTGGTTTGGCTTTTTAAAATTGCTCTCACTTTTCATTTCATTTCAACAAGACCAAAAGGCTTAAAAGTTCTTAGTAGGGAGTAAGAAAATGGATAAACACACATGCAAGCATATATATCACAGTGGATTATTAAACCCTTTTCTCTCTGGAAACCAGGAAAGGAAAAGGGTAAAATTCATTTGCTCCTTGGAGAAATCCCCATGTCACATAATACAGTCTTACAAACTATTAATGATTTCCATAGGGGTCAATTTTCATTTTACCATTTGACTCCCTTAAGAATAACACAGGACCAAGGAAGCCTAAGGGAAATAAATAAATAAATAAATAAATAAACCTAATGGTACAGTTTGTGAACTAAATTTCTCCTGGAGTAGGGGAATGCAAAATTATAGCTGAATCAACATAACACAGCATTTTATTAACCTCCAACTAAGGAGCAGGGAAGTGAAATATGCAGCAAGGTCTCTACACACATCTGACCTCTCCACCTGCTCTATAATTTCCTGCATTGCAAGGTGTGGAAGGATAGTGTACAAAGAACAGTCAGTGTCCACTTCCTTTTCTCAGCCCAGAGGAACTGGACCTTCTAGCTCTGTAGTTTTGCTCTTTTAACACTTCAGAGTAGATTTGTAATGGTTATGATGAGCCTACTGGCAGGTCACAACACACAAATCCCATTGGTCCTTTGTTTAATACACTGGAATGAATTTTGTCTTGTAAATTTTCCATAAACTTCTGTATCATAGATGAACTTTCATGCTTTATTTCACTATGAGTGAACTATTTATCTTAACACTGCTGCTTATCTTCCTTTCACAGCCCATTTTATTAACTTTTTTTATATTAAGCAAATGCACTTTTTATCTATGATGTTTGTTTTACAGGTAATTCATCCAATTTAAGGTATTTTCTTAGGGACTTCAATTTCATTTTGCCCTTGAAATTAACATTTAATGTGTTTTACATTTTTGAAATAGAAATTAATCTTTATTTGAATTATTAGTCCAGAACTATAACCTACATTCACCATATTTGAATGTTGGTATGGGAATCATCTGTGACCACATATTATCCCAGACAATTACTGTGAGAGAGGACATACGTATTTGTGTTGTGGAGATCCTGCAGTGGTAAAAAAAAGTATGTCTTTTATTTTAATGTTTGACAAAAGTAAGAATTCTACAAACCCCATTCACACAGATAGGGTAATCTATTCCTGCCACTAGACAAATCCATGAGGTAGTACTGTACCATCTCATCTAACCTCTCTAAGATGAAAGGAAATAAAATTCTGTCCCGTTCAGCATTCATCGACTACATTTTTTTCTCTGTATACACTATACATATACATGTGTTCATATACTCACACTGCCTTTTAAAAGTAAGCATATCACTGAGAAAAGCATCTGTTTTGGACCAAGACTACCAGGAGGTGGGTAATCAAATGCTGGGTTTGATGGTTTGTTCAACTCATTACTATCTTCACAGCTACATTCAGGTGGGAAATTGGACATCAATTTTTGTTTGGCTTTAGAGTTTAGCTCTTTCTGTATCTCTCTGGCAGAATAAGAAAAGTTTCAAAGCACTGTCATTTGTGCCCGTGAAGATACTGGTACAGTGTGATGAAGTCACAGCTCAGTCTTCTGCTGGATAAACTGGACAAAAGCCCTGAAATTCTCTTTTTAAAGTGATTTTATATCTCTAAGTAATTTCTGATGTTCTGTTTTGAACTTTCTGTTTTTCAAAACATGAAGGACTGGAAAGCATGTTCTGAAACAGAGTTCCTTAGCACACTCACTCTTTCTTGCTTCCACTCACTTTGTTATCCATTGAAATATTGAAAGGTCACCATGAAAAGGCTGCAGGCTTTCAGTTGAAACTCATTGTTCAGTACCTTCTTCACCATGATCCCCAAGTCTTTTCAAAGTGTTTAAAATTAATATTTTTAATATGAATTCTGAGTATTTCCTTTCGCTTTCATAGCATGGAAAAACATTCTCTCAGAAGAGATCCATCCTATCAGGTCCATATTGCTCTAAATAAGCACTTTGTAATGATATGTATTTAATTTACTGTTCCATCAACTATTGATTCATCTACAAATTCTGCTAGAAATGTTTCCAGATCATTGGTTAAAACGTTGAAGTGGCAGGCACAATACCAATTTCCTCAGAACCTCTCTAAAATCACCCTTTTAACATGTTTTCATTTGACAATTACTGTTTTGAGACCTCTCAGTTACTTGATTTCAGTCCACATCACCTGTACATATGCAATAATAATACTGCAAATCAGGATGTCATATAAGTCCTAAATCAAGTGTTAAGAACTCAGGTATATTATGGCTACAATTTATTTTTATAAAACTTTTATTCTCATCAGTGAATAATAATCAAGAAGTATTTTCCATAAAACTACACTGACATGCATTAGATTTTTTCTGTGATAAAAATGATTCCAATTATCATTTTTGAACATGAAGAGTAGTAAGGGAGCACTAACCTTTTGAAACACAGTTTGTTTATGTTAAAATCCACTCTCACCTATGATCTTAAAACCGTATTGCAAGGCTACTACAAGGTTACAGGTAAGTTCAATAAGAAAAAACTTCACTCTTCAGTAGCTTTTTTTTGCCTTCATAAATATGTATTAAGCATCAAAGAAGCAATGAGACCCAACAGAACCGGACAGGAAGTTTCAGTGAAAACACAGAGGATGCTGGATTAGTAAACCAAGTGCCCAAGAGTGGCAAGAAGCTGAAAGCTGAGGCAGAGTGAAAATACAGAAGTAACAAATGTAGATAAGCTTTAATGACATGGTCGATTCATTTTCTCAGTTTTTTGCTAATACAACACCTGCAGGTCTCCATCCTGGTTAAAAAGTGTTCTGCAAATCCCATGGAAATCTTTCAAGGGATTATGCAGATGATCATAATTCTGATTCTTTGGATTGTTTCCTTTACAGAAGTTAAGGTGCAAGTGAAATACTCTCAACTTTCATGCCACAGAAATCCATGCATATTATAGACATGAATATCTCTCTTACCTCAATACACTCTCCAACATCTGTGTTTCTTATTAGCAGAAAAAAAATTCCTTCATGAGTTGCTCTCTCAGTCTTGTCATAGTTTAAAATGAGAAGCACAGCTCATACAGTTTATAACGCCAAAATGAATGTTGCACTGAAAACAACAGGTTGAGACTAGATTTGTTTGGACTAGGCAAGAGAAACTAGGCAGGGGTATACAAACTATTTGAAAGGTTAACATATGAAAGGTTATGACAAGAGAATGGTGGTTGTTGTACACATCCACTGGGAATAGAACACAGGTACATCAGTTTTATTTGCAGAAATGGAAAAAAGATTAGATGGGATGTAAAAATAAGCTTTCGATCTGTAAGACTCTACTGTAGCACTAGTGAGAACTACCTCTAGTGTCCAAAACTCCATCAGAGGTTTCCAAGAACATGTTTTTAGACATTGTTTCAGCTTAGACTGCTGAAGTTCAAGTTCTCTAGAAGTTTCTTCCAATCATGTACTTCTGTGTTTCCACAAGATTTGTATGCACATTTTGGGATTGATGTCTTCCAGTATTAGCCTTATTTATACAAGTGATTATGCAAAGTAATGTCCAGAAAAGTTGGAAGTTAGCATTACTCAGAAACAGAATATAATTTTGTCCTTTCTAAACAATGTGTAAGATGGGAGTTGAGTATGAAATAACCTTTTTTCCTTTATAAGTATGTATACTACAAAAATATTATGGTTCTGCTTTCAGATGTTATAAAAATTAGTATCACTTTTAAAAAGATGTGATACATGTAAAAATACCATTTTAACACCAAAAAATAGATTTTCACCACAGATTTTTATAACAAGATTTGCATATGCAATACATGGAACAATTTAAAAATCATTTTGATGCATTATGAATCACCTGTTAAAGAATAAGTAAGTGAGGACAGTCTCAATTTTGGTAAATATTTATAGAGCCAAACAATATGAAGTATATGTAACAATCAAATTTCTAGTGAAAATGTGTGCAAGAAGGTTTATTTTGAAAGGAAAATCCCTACTCCCAGTGTCATACCCAATTAAATTCTCCAGGTAATGACCCCATTTGCATAGAGAGCTGAACCCACAAGTGGGAATTTTAATGGGCACACCACCTGAGTACATTAATTGAGAGTGACACTACTTGAACTAGTTTTGTGCTTACCCCACTGAAAATTCTACTCATATTATTTTTAATGTCAAGCTACAAGTCAAATTTCAAGATGATGGATTTGTTCTTTTTTAAGCATTGAATTTGAATAAAAGGCGGCTTTAATTCTGTTATGCATTGCATAGCTTTAACTAATCTGTAGTTCTGATTCTCACCATTGCTTCATTTTTTTCAGTGATTGTAATTTAATTTTATTCATTAATTTGCAAATAATTAGATAGAAAATAATGCCTTCAGCAACTAAATTACTTCTGGATTGCTGTTTAATGTACTCTAACCAGAATATGTGTTACAGTTAAGCTGACATAATAGTTTACTAAAATGTAATTGTGTAAATATGTCTAATTACTCTTTCTGAGGAAACAAGAGTGAATATAAAATTTCAGTCATGGATACCTTAATTTTCTTAAACTTAGCCCCACAAAATCTTGGTAGTTGCAAAGCAGATTACTGAGGCAGAGACAGCAGTTGTCAAGAGTAGTGGGATCCTTGCAACACATTTCCCTTTATCCTTCACACGCTACTTCTAATGACCTTGAAGTTATTGTGGATTCTAAACCACTGCTGTTAGTCTACATTAAATATGTAATCAAGGTGTCTCCTCCTCACATGAAGAAACAGACAAATGGAGTTGCATTTCCTAGGGAGGAAAGGAAATCCACTTTGTTTAATACATTTATTTTCCCCAGCTGGTTCTTATTAGTCCTCAGTAACTGAAAGTAGCTCAGAATCAAAAAACTATGCATATATGTATACACACACACACACACATATATACACATATATCAAGGTCATGTAGCTACTGTAAAATGTGCTAATTTGAAACTAATGTGCTAGTCTCATTCTTGTAAGCAGAACTATTTCGAAGGTTGCCAGATTGCTAGATTCTGCAGAATCCATCTTGATAGAACTTCTGGTGCTTTATTTGAGCAAAAAAGACATGACCAATACATTTCCATTTTCAAATATTTCAACACTGTTGAGCTTCAGTTATTTAGATGCTAAGTCCAAAGTTCCAAAGACATCACTTTTACAAGTCTCTTTGACTAGAAGTTGCATATAGCAGAGAACATAGAAAAGATGAAGATATAACTTACAATGCAACATGTATCTTGGTATTGTCCCAGATCTCCATAATGAAGACCCTTTCAATTCTCTTTGAACCAAAATTTAAAAGCAAAACAAAACCAAACATACTACCTTGCAATAAAGCTAAGGAAACAAAGGTAGACACTGTGAATCTGGTGCCTAAAAAAGTAGGATTGTAACATGAAACATAGTGGAGTACAGCATATTCACAGTGTGGTCACTTTGTGCAACTTAGAGATGAGAAAAATTTCTGAATCCTACATCACTGATTGAAGAGGAATTGTGTAGTGCTTGGGCACCAATTACATAGCCTACTGAGATGATATAAAGAGCCCCAATTATAGTGGAGTATTTTGTCAGTTAAAATAGCATACGCGTACCAGAATAAAAATCAGTAAGGTACTATTAAATGTACAAAAGGTGTTATACAGTCTTTCATCTTACATTCCATTTTTATGAGTACTGAATGGTAATGTACTAACAATTGCTATAATATGCATACATAAAATAAGCAAACAGGACTGTACAAAGTGTTTTATTAAGTGTGGTGAACAGATAGGAGAATTGGAATTCTTCAGCCTGGAAAAAAGACCTTTTGGGTGGCCTAACTGCAGCCTCATAGTTACCTGAAGGGAGGTTAAAAGGAAAATGGAGAGACTATTTACAAGGTCATGTAGTGATAGGACAAGGGAGAATGGCTTTAAGGTGACAGAGGGGAGGTTTAGATTAGATACTGGGAAGCAATTCCCAGTGTGAGGGTGATGAGGCACTAGAACAGGTTGTCCAGAGAAGTTGTGGATGCCCCATCCCTGGAAGTATTCAAAGCCAGGTTGGATGGGGCTCTGAGCAACCTGATCTAGTTGAAGTTTTCCCTGCCCATGGCAAGCAGGTTGGAACCATATGATGTTTAAGGTCTCTCCCAACCCAAGCCATTCTATGAACCTTTGACTGAAACCCACAAAAACATTAAGAACATCTAATCAAATTCAACATCTGCCTGATTGGCAGAATGGTAATTCAGAGAATGTTCTCTTTCCAACTATAGTACAAATAGCCCATCATATTAAAGATTTCTACAGGAGAGAAAACCCATCCTTTTATGACACTAGCACCAGATCACCAGTAAATAGCATAATCAAGCATTTAAGAGAAGGCTAAACTTTGTACAAGCAATCAACTTCACATTCAAGTGCACTGAGCACACTCAACAAGTGCATCTTGGGACTGCGGAGTATTATTTTTACTGAACTGCTTTCAATGTTAAAATTGAGTTAAGGTCTCCCTGCTCCTTTTGGAAGCGCTAAAAACTGGCAAAAGGTTTGGAAGGTAAGGAAAAAAGTAAGGTTAATATCTGTAGGATTCTAGAGCTACTACTGTCACCATCAACACCAGGTGGAGTTTTCCAGTACATGGTGTATGCACTCAATTAAAGACTAAGACAGGACACTAGGGAGATATTTCTGTAGTATTTTAATAATCTGTTTAACTTAATTTTGGGGCCAAGAGTAAGATTTCACATAGATCATAGAATGAATCATGTATCTGTTGCCTTTTAGAAAGTTACAAGACAGGAGACACTAAGAGCTTTATCATGGAGATACATCAATATAATTGGCATTGCTCTCCAAGAACATACATCAAATATTGCAGCCATTAAGATAACGTGAAAAAAGCCTAAATGTGTGAAGAACTCTGAATAAGTTTCTCATTTAGAATGTTATAAAATCAGTGATTCATCAAAGTCAACAGTTTTTAACATGAGGACTATGGCTGAAATAGAGCCATTATTCAATCCAAAAGCTCCTGAATCCTGATCCTTCTTCACAGGAGCCATTTTTTCTAGGAATATGTATTATGGATACTGGCAAAACCAACTAAAATAGGTGTCAAATGATGCTATTTCTCTATGTGTTTATCAGTTCTTTTACTAAAACAATTATTTTGGTGCACAGTCTCAATGCAAGACTTCATGATACACACTCAAACAATTTCTGCCAGTTTTATCATCTTTCCTCTGTAATGGCCAGAGAAGCAATTTTTTTTTACCCTCTACGGAGGTACAGATTTAGAAAAATTAGTGTAAAAGACTGCAGATATGCAGTTTCTGCAGTTTTTAAGTAGTATAAGGATGTTCACACTTAGTGTAGGCCAACATGAAAAAAAAAATACTATGAATACTAAGAGCCAATGACACTCCTGGTTTAGCTTCTTTTTAGTAAACTGAAAACTTGCTGTGGATGTATTAAAATAATTGGAAAAATTTAATCATTACTGGAATTTCACCTAATTAATCCAATTTCACCAAGGAATGAATTTGCCTTCTTAATTACAAACTTTTTTACTCCTGGAGGTTCATGCTAGCACAGCTTCTAGTGCCTGAGTTGGCTTAGCTCCACCTGTAAGACAAATTGTACACTGGTTCACCCGGTGTGCAAATCAACCAAAGGCCAACACCTTTCAGAAGTATTAAAGCAGAAGAAAAAACACAAAAAGACATGAAATTATTCTTCAGAGGAATAACAAGGCAAGACTAGAAGACAATGATATCCCAAAGTTTCAAAATAAAGATCTTTATTTCAAAATAGTGTTTGCAAGTAGCACATCCAATTGATATAAAATACAAACAGCATGTTTTTTAAATGGGCCAGTTTGCAGAAATATAAACTGAAACACTGTACAAGTTCACAAGAACTATTATAAAATAGACAGTTAAGTTCTAAGGTTTTCATTTTATTTAAACTCTGTTTTCACATTTGACTTCTAATTCTGCTTGTTTTCATTACACAAGGTGCTTACAAGATTGCTTATAGAGTGAAAATTACAAAACAGAATTTAAGAATATAAATACAGAAAGGAATTCCTTAAACTACATGCTAATATTCTCTGCTACAAAGATACATTTTTCAAAAGTGCTAATATCTCTATGTCAAACAGTAGCAGATTACATTTAAATGTCAAACAAAATACACACATTTTTATTTTTTCAGTTGTCTGTAATACTTTGATACTTCTAATCACTATGAGGTTTAATAACACTATTTTCACGTCTTAGTATTTCACAAATAAAGTGGGAAAAGACATATCTGCGCGTCCATGTGTGTGAGAAAAGGTATATGCACATATGCATAGATGCATGAACAAATTTCTCGTAATTATTGTTTTCATTATTTCAATAAATCAAAAACCCACTGAGTTCCAGCAAGTAGAAACAAGGGCTTGTGCAGGGCAAACTGTATAGATAACTTTTACACAGGAAGAGGACTCCATAGATTGTTGGTTTTGTTGTTTTTTTTTTAACCATATCAACCTGTGGTAAAAGTAATTTTAGTAAGATCTAGCATTCACTAAAAGCATGATATACAAATGTGGGGTTTTCCAAGCAAAGAACTGGAACTGTTCCAGCAGGGCGTGGATATTGGGGCAGGACAAGAGACTGGAAGTCATCTTCTCTGTCCCAAAAGCACAATCAGACAAGAAACAGGCATAATTCACCTCTCTGTGACCAGAAGAACATGAGGAAAGACAGTTCATGGTGCTGTCTAGCCCCAGAGAACATGTTCCCACAACCACGGTGTCAACCATAGACCCACAATGGACAAAGCACTGTCTAGACTTTTTCCAAGGTGCATTGAGTCCCAATGCTCAATGTGATGCCCCCGATTTCCCCAGAGGCATTATGCCTTACAAAGACAAAATGCCTCCAGGCAATGCCACTCAACCAAGGCACCTCTTCCCCCTTCCCAGTGTGGTTCAGCCTTTTAGGAGTCATAATTGAGCCCCATGGGCCTGATTCTGAGCACTGGGAATTTATCAGTTTAACTATATGATTCCTTATTAGCCTGCCTATTATCATAATATTTTTGTGCTCTCTACCTGGAATTTAACCAAAGGAAAATTCTGACATGAATGGAAATGCACTTAGTTTACGCAACACAGATCAGAATCTGGCCCAATCTATGGAAAAAAAAAGCCCATAACAAGAATAACACTTGTAGCAACTATCAAAATACAGATTAGGCAACCTTCTGAGGGTGAATCTGCGTTGCATCAGAATACACCACAATATTGCATACGTTAAAGCAAAACACTTCCCAGCTCCCTAGTATAGTTAAGGATTCAGCTTCAGTGATAACTTGCAGTAGTAGGCACTACTAGTCAGTGTTCACAAGAAGAAGCTTTGGTTAATATCAGACCATTTGTTGACTTAGCTTCACACTCCTGTGATCTTTAGCTTGTCACATTTGCATAAACTGAATTCACTATAGTAGAAAGAGACATTTATGGCCAAGTCACTCAACACATGCTATTGGCTATTGATGACTCTTGTAACAAGGACTGAACTTAGGAGATCTACAAATCTACCATCTACAAATGGGATATCCTGTGTAAACAGGAAAGTTTAAGTAAGTGAGATCAAGATGTGTGGGTGGTTTACACAGAAAAGTTCATGAGCTACAGACATGGAGGGGAAAAATTAGCACGTGGTAAAGAAAATGGGTACTTTGATTCCCTAAATCTGAGAATGCCATAAACCTCTATGTGTTCCACAATTACAATTACAAAAGAGAGGTATTTCTTGGAAATCCTTAATGGGAATACAGTTTGGTCCAACAGATCCTAACTGTATTTTTCAAACATTTTAAATCTCAATCCTTTTTTTTTTTGAAAGCACAACATACGTTTTTAGAATGTTCTTTTTTTACACAGTTATTTAAAAATAAAACTTAAAATGTAGCTGAGAATAAACATTTCTTCACTCACATTTTGCATTTAATGACAGAATTCCCTGATCAAGTCAGTTTTAATTTGGTCTTTATACCCTGTTTAAATTCCGCTACCCTCTGCAAATCTTTCTCACATGGTAAAGGAACAAATACTAGGATATGTGGCACTGGCTCTAAAGCCACAAACACTGACCAGACCACTTAATGTACAGGTTTAGATTCTTGAGCTAACTTCTAGTAATTTTCCTCTTATAGCGAAATTTTGAAGATTTGTTAGTCTATTAGTTTGTTACTCTAAGGATATATTTCATGTATACACAGATTTCCAAAGTCTCTCTCTATGATGAAGCACTTCAAGTAGTAATAGTACTGAAGTAAAATAAGTTCGCTATTCTGTCTTGATTGATAACAAAGAAGTACTCTTCTAGTCCAGGGCAAAACTTACATTTGACTTTAGTTTGTCAGATAATCTTGGGAACGGAAAATACCAGAAATTGCTCTGTAATCAATGAGATATTCAAAACAAAAGACATATTGCCAACATGACCACTGTAGCAAAGCCAACAGTAGATTTCTGATGCTGGCTTTTGAATTAAGTTTAAAACAATAAAGCAAAGTTGCTTTCAACCCAAAGAGAGAAAAATAAAGACATCTTGATTTTCAGAATGCCTGTAAAGGCATGTTATGCATGGAGGCATTTGAGTGTTTAAACATTAAAGTAGGTAAAGGCAAATACTTAAGGCTTTGCTTTGCAGTCTGTTCTCTGACCAAAACCTGTCACTCGATTCAAACGGCAACTTTGCCTTCATATGGCCTGTAGTACCAGGCCTATAATTCCCTTTCAATAAACTCTTCCATTTGCAAAGCCGAAAGGAAGCTGGAATGTAGCTTTAGTATCACATACAAAACTATAAAATTTGTGTTAGAATACAGATTTGAGGATTGCTTTTTAAAAAAATATTTATATAAAGGGAATTAACAGTGCAAGTGTGAAAATCTTACCTTGTCTTTCTTCAAATGTATTTAAAGAAAAGCTCTCCAGTTTTACAGAGAATAAAATAGAAAGGGATAAATATTTCATGATGGGAAGCAGATCCCACAGCATTCCATGCAGATCTCCAAGCAATCTGAAGATTCACAACATGCGTCCATTATGCCACAGTCCATATCACATGGGCAGTTACAGTCATCTCCCATCTCGTCCCCGCAGCAACAGCAGCAGGCTTCTGATGTGCAGATGCCACAGGATGCTTGTCCCAGAACAATGTTACAGAGGGTGAGAAATTCACAGAACAAGCAAGCCAGGATACAGTGAACGCAGCAATCTTCATATATAATAGTTCAGTAGCATATCAGGAACAAACAAAACAAACACAACAAAAACAAAAGTAAAAAAGAAAAGAGAAAATCATTAATATGTTACTCTAAATTCAGATCTATCAATGGCAAATAAGTAGCTAAATGAAAATGGTTCAGAGTAGACATAATCTACCACAAAAACCGTTTCCCATCTTCACGGTCACTTCTGCAGCTTAAATCATCCCCAACTCAGTGCAAGTTTCCTGTCACCACTTCACTTCATGCGAATCTCAAGTACTAACTGCTCAGATCTGCTTAGATCAATCTCCTCAGTCATTTATTACGTAAAATATCCATATCCATTATTTTCAGTTACACATTCTTACACAAACTAAATTAGAAAAACCCCAAAAACAAACAACTAATCAGGGAAACTACCTAAAATTATTTCCAGACTTTCCCAGTTTATCTCAACCTTCTGAATCTGTTTAGTTGGCTTGATATTTATGAAGAAAAGTAAAGGAGTTGCCTCAGCATTGTTGCTTTCTTTTTTGTTTTACATGTTAAAAACAGCTTAACAGCATGTTATACACATTTCTTAGTTTCAACAATATGTAAGATATTCAGTCAAAACACAGATTTTTCTACTGCTTTTCTACACAAATCTACTGGCAAGCCTTTTAATGTACTGCTTCCATCTTCAAGAGAGTTCATAACCTGAACATCAATATCCAGCTTTTAGAAATACTACTAAATTATATGGGATAATTAATGTGTCCCACAAACTATCTGCAAAAAATACAGTACCCAAAGAGTAAATATATGGAATAACCTCAAACAATTAATACATCCATGAGACATGACAGGAAAACAAAGATTGGAACTAAACATGTGCCCGTGAAAAGGAGGCTGCAGGCGTGAGGAATAAACTCAATTGTACATAATATGTATAAATTCATATGTATAAACATATTTAATTTGTAAGAGGCACTGAATAGTCATTCAGAAACAAAATGAAAACTTAAAAATACAAGAGATGTTCAGGATGGAGAAATACTTTTTTTTCCTAGCCTCAGCTTGCTTTCTTTTTACTGCTTGCAAACTTTGAACTCTTGAGCCACAGACAGGTGAAGACAGGGAAAACATTCTGGGGAAAAATATCCTGCACAAGCTCACCCTTTCCCTGTCCCTTCAGTCTATCACAAGTATCCTCTATGAGAGGCTGCTAGGAATGACAGGATATTGAGCTATATGGACAACTGGTCTGACTACCTACAGACATTATGTTCTATACATGTTATGTTCTTACAGTTAGCACGCTGAAGACTGTTGTCATAGGGGAAAATTTGCAAGTACTTGTAACAGTTATACTATTATCAGGCCTTCTAAACAAATCTATAAATGTAAAAAATTATGCAGTAGCCGTGGCAAGTTATCTTGATTGATGCCAAATACCTCTACCATTGCAGAAACTCTGACTGCATTATAGTGCAGCAATGACTCACACAAGCAAGAGTTAATACTTATAGCAATGCAGCAACAAAGGCTCAGACCTGCCAAATCTGTCCCAAGAAGCAAAGGAATTACTTGAACTCTTAGCCCACTCCTACTTACTGTACTGCTTAGATACAAACTTAGTGTGCACATTCTTGCACTGAAATGTGGCCACAGCCATAACGTACTACTGAACTCTTATGCCCAAAAGGAAAAAAATGGAATATCAGGAAAAGCAAGAAAGGGGGAAAAAACCCCAAACCCTTTAAAATCTCCCTACTACTGTGAAGGAGGCAAAACTGAGAGGAAACCACAGGTACATTTAAGGTGCTTTAAAGAGAGTTGTTTCTTTTATTAAAAGGCTTCTTTTCCCAAAGACATAATGTCGCTAAATAAATGACCTTCATAGAAAACACAGAAGATATGTGAAAAAAAGCTGGGGAGTATCAATGCACTGAAGAGGACCAAAGCCAGACTGATAGCGATTAATTAGCTGGTTGTCATGGAGATGGTGTTAAATATGCTCAGGTAAAATCTCCTTTCAGATTTTCTTTCAATATGAAGGAAAAAGATAAAGAAGCCAAGAGTTCTATCTAAGAAACCTTCATATTTGAGGAACTACGCTTTTAGTATATTGCATTTTTAAAATACAGCTTGAAGAGGCTAATACAACAACAAATGTTGTTCTACAATTTTTTTTTTTAGTACACAATAATAAAACTTTGTGTGTATAGGTATTGTAAATAAGATGTTCAAAAAATCTTGCCTGCTTCATGCAGGGATATGTAAAACTGCAGGGAGAGAAATACACATTCACAGATATTATAATACGTTTTTATTCATGGGCAAGGAACAGAGTTCATAGGTTTAAAAAAAAGGCACTGTACTCAGAAAGCATTTTCTGGACCCACAAAAGAACTTTCCCCTCCTAATCTAAAAAACCCAGCAAATCAAGACTTACAAGAAGAGGCTGTGTTGGTTTAAATAAAGGTATTTCAAAATTAAAAGCTATCAAAAATGGTCCAAGACACTGTAAGAAATTTTGGCCATAAGTGTTATTACCGAAACTTTGTAGAGGGTCTTTTTTTAATCTCTTCTTCACTGATTGAAACACTAAAAGGATTTATTTACCTACTCTTTATTTTTATTTCGTTCTCCCCAGATGGCAGACCTAATATTCGATTCAGAAAATCTTTATATAACGATTTTACTTAACCTCCACAAACAATTAACAGAAAAGTAGAGATACCCTTTAGTGCTCCCTTCATTCTTGCAATGACTCATTTGTACAATGAATATATACTTTCATCCACATTTCAAGGACAAACCTGAAATAATCAAGCTTTTATGTTCTTCATGTTATTGACTTTTAATAGCTATCCAGGTAGCAATTATTTAACACATGACAAAGCATGCTGTGACCCAGTCCTACCTAACTTGCTGAATTCAGAATCATGACTCTAAAGGGCTGTAATACAGTTCGATAAAACAGGTGGAAGAATAATTTCTTCCATGTATGACCCCTATTTCTTGGCTTCTTATCTACAGATGCAATTATAGGAAAAAGATACAGTTACGCTGTATTTTTGTAGTAATAACAAACCTACATGCCACGCAAGACTCATCCTTCTCTAGTATCTACATTCGTACAGCAACCTGTCAGTTCCACAGAAAACATTATACAGCTAAAACCGACTTCCTTTGACTGCCCTTATGATCAGTGGAATGCAGCCATGAAGGTGCTATAAAAAGCTCACTCCAAAAGAGAGGACCACAAGTTTTTCATTACCATGTTGGAGACCACTGCAATATATTTCATTGCTTGCACAAGACACTCTAGTAATTTTTTTCTTGCTTATAAGACCAAGGAGACTATTTTAAGTTACATACTATTCTAAATTTCAAAACATTTTAGTACATTAAGAATAAAGACTATACTTAACCTCCACCCTTTAAACTTACCCCATCAAAATCCTACTTTTTTTTTAGATGATTGAGGAGTGGAACAGTTTAATCCAACTAGAACTAAACATATTTCATGTATTTGTAAAGTTGGTGATTTTAATGTCTGACAATGTGTTTTCCGGCAACTTTTAGTATATTCTAGTCTTTTCTAATAAGGAAATGATACAGTAATACCAGTTACGACACTTGTTTGTTTGTTTTTGTTTGAGAATTAGAGGTTCTCATTCTTTTTTCCTATTAGATACATTAATGCAATCAAGAAATAGGGGCACATCTTTATTGTGGACGAAACTCCATCTGCCTTGACGTTCATGATGCACTACTGTTGATAGTAAGTTAACTCCCCAGTTTCTTGAGGTTTTAAGTTTTCATTAAACCAGTTTCCCTCTCTGTGGAAGTGTTTAAGTCTCATCACACAGAGAAATCACTAATGAAGATAAACTTTTACTTAGGACTTCTACACTACACCACAACAGTCTCACACTTGCATTGTTTTTCAATTCTTATATTACACACTTCTCTAATGGAGAAATGCTGCACTAGAGACTGTCACTATACAAAAGTGAGGATGTGAGGTGTGAACATTGTCTAGAGGTATACTTTAAAAGAAAAAAAATAGTCCAAACCAGTACATCTACCTTAGTTCTTTTACCAAATGCTTCTCGTTTCATTTGAAGCACTTTTGTTGACTAGATCACATTTGTTGACTAGATCCAAGCTCCCATAAGCTATGCTGAGTGGCATGAATTACAAGAGTCTAGGTCTGTTGGCGGTGCTAGTACATTTTATTAGACCAACTTGCATTTGGGGAAAAAAGATGAGCTTTCAGATATTCAAGCTTATCTTCAAATATTCTTTCATTTTGTCTGGCATGAAAGTTAGACCTGAAGTTAAAAGGGTCATTCCATCTGACATTTTTTAAAACCAATGTAAGTAAAGGTGTTTCCTTAATCCTTTGGCAGGTCCCCAAAAGGCCCAGATTTGTTACGGAACTTCATCAAAACTGTTAACAATGCCAAGGCAAATAGAACCCAACCAACACGTTCAAGTTTTTGCTGCTTTATATCATACACACACCCCCCACTATCTGCTGATTTAACCAAAGAGTTTGTAAAGTACACGTAACATCTGCTTTAACTGGGTTCTAAATGTTACCACAGACAATATCCAGACAAGAAATAGGCTTAAAATCCCTTCAAACTGTTTAGACACTGTTATTCAAAGCCCAGACGGCCCCACTTCTAACTTACCCCAGTTATAACAGTTATGCTCATTAAAGGAAAAGAAACAATATCAACAATAAAACTATTTTAATATTAGTTTGTCCATGTCGTTAAACATCTGCATGTGCACACCACTTTTTACTTCTAAAATCTCTGCATACAGATATTACCAAGTTATCCAATTCCTTTCAAATACTGAAATACATATTTATTTTATTTCAATTTCCCTTGTATCATCCCGTCTTCATTTTTATTAAAAGGTGCTGCTGTACTTAAGAAACAGATTTTTAAGAGAACTGTCAACCATCAAAACTGTACAGGAAATGCAGAAGCTGAACTGAAAAATATACAGAGAAATGCATGTGCAGGCTGGTATGTCCTGCTTTTATAGGGTTTGACACTAACCTGTCACAAACTGACTCAAAAAGCTTTCATACCAAGCAGGCAGGTCACATATGATAAAAGTTTTTCATGTCTACAGTGGTAAATAAGCTCACTTACAGGATGGTGACCTTGGTCAGCTTCTTACTAACTATATTCACAAAGTTCAGACAACTCAAAACAAATCTCCAGGCACTCTGCTGTCTCACAGAGAGAATCAAAAAGGGCAAACCCACAATCAAAGTGACAGCTGAGGTCTTCAGCAGGGGCTTACTGCGGGCCCCCGCAGAGCCCTGAACAGAGGCCCCAGCAGGTGCTACAGGCGTCCCGCGGTCCGGCGGCGCGGGCTGGCAGCGGCGGGGATGAACACACAGCGCCAGCAGCTGAGAGCCCCCAGCCAGAGCAGCACAGCACCAGCCAGAAACCACCCCAGCACAAAGTTCTTAAAGGGCTGCAGAGGCAAGGAGCAAAATTCCCAAGCAGAGGCACACACGCTGTCACACCTCCCACTGTTCTGCCATGCACGGGGCCCACAGGCAGCCTCTGCGACCCGTCCCCTTTCTTTTGAGAAAATTCACTGCACCCAGGAAAATGTTCACAGAAAAAATAAGAAAAGGCAGAAAAAACAAACTGACATGTTGTATGGAGTATGGTTATTTCTAGATAATAGAGTGACATTTATTTAGACAGGAAAAAACATAGTTACAAAGCCTAGCATATGTGATATCTCACCATTTAAAATATAAAACTATTATCTCTATTGAACAAGAAAATTAAAATGTTGCCTGAACAGGCAAATCACACTGAACACATGGAAAATTTCATCAAAGCTTATAGTCTAAGCTGTCAATACAGATATAACTTCAGGAGTAAAATGATCCATTTCAAACATACAGATATACTAAGAAATCTGCTGATTTCCAGTACCTAAGACTTCCTTAGAATATGAAGCCTTCATTGCCACTGCTCATCACTGCAAACACTGAGACAAGTTAGGTGCTAGCTAGACCATGTCCTTATAAAATAGATGCTGTTGGAAGACCTTTATTTTTGTTACAGGCCCTGTTTTCCATTCAGTCTGGTTAAAGAACATGTAAATTACCTTTCAAGACTTCTGCGCAAAAAACAATGTAAACCATGCTTAAAACACATCACGCTTCAAAATGCATTCCTAAAAAACACATATTTCATCATATGATAATGTTATTTGCCCACTGCCTGATTGACAACTGTGTTCTGATACAACCTTGTCTAACAAAACCCGCTGTTTAGTACTTCATGCTCAGACACAAATCCACTTTGAACCAATTTCTAAAACATAACAAATAAAATGTTGGCTAGAGTAAAGAGATGGCAGGATATTAACAAGTAGTTGCCTAAATACTACTTAACGCTAGGGGATGGATTTCAGAAGTGTATGTATGTTTAAAAAAAAAAAAAGCCACGTTGAGAGATAGCCAACAGATATTTCTGCAATGCTAGGCTGTTGATGCACACTCTTATTGAATTTTAGGAAATAACACAGGTCAAATGACTGAACAGTATACAAAAGAAAACTTACTGCTGATCTGGTGTCCCCGAAGAGGAAAAAAACCCAACACAATCCTACTGAAAATCATGCACACTAAAGGAAAGTTTCCTGGAAACCATTTTCCATATGTAAAGATATATAAACCAAAGTAAAACACTCCTACTTCAAATATGTCTGCTAGCATGCTAAGACAACTACTTACTACTTTCCATGTATATATGCACCTAGTGGCTCTTAAGACCCTGGCTTAACACAAAGGCTATTTGTTGGACTTGCTTTGTCTTCAGTTAAGCCATCAGTATCACTTGGGATATTCTAATAAATTAATGTAGTCAGTAGCATGAGTTAAATAGTGTCCACCAACCCCATGCCTTGATTCAAAATCTAGAACAGATGAAGTTGCATTATATTAAAAAGGGGGAAGGGGAGAGGGATGTCTCATTTAAATGCACCCCAAAATGTTAAATTTAAACACTGGTTTTAAAAGAACACCCACACTGTGGGTGAAATAGTTCATCGCATCTCTAAGCTCAGTACCACAAGAAGCACAGTCCAAGAAAGTTGAAGAAGGTTGCTTCAGGCTTTGCTTCTGGAAAAGCATGAGTGGTAACTTAAATGTGGTGGCAAGTCTGCACTGACTGTCCTTCCCCAGAGTCTTGCCCCCATGCTGAAGGCTTTCCTTATCTAGCTCACTGCTGCATCTAGCCTTACTACACTTCCTAAAGACCTCTCCTGAAAGAAACCCATTGAAAACCAGTGCCTTTCTGGTTTAGAGACCCTGGGAAGGAAGGAATAAAGAGTAGATCTCACTGTCCATACAGAAGGCAGGCTCATGCTCTGTTCAGCATAGCAATCTACTGTTTCCAAATGAATACAGCAACTGTGTACGCTCAAAGCCTTTTGAGTATGTGAAGTGCAACATTAAACTCAAATTATCAAGTCACTGGAGTTGTGGGAACTTCCCTACCAAACACAGTAACTTCTGAGGTCACAACAACTTGACCAGAAGCAAGAGCTTCATATTAAAAACTAATTAAAACCTGTATTCCCTCTCTCCATCCTTAACTTTCCATAAATGATTGTTTTGATTCAAAAAATGCATAACATCAAGCTTCATAAGGATTTGGTAGGAAAACTTGGTTTGGTTTTTAGAAAATAATAAGCACCTACCTTGGCCCCTCACTCCCTTAATTAAATTCCTCTTCCACCCTTGCCCTGTCCAACTTCTTTCCTTTCCTCCTCCAACTCTGCATGTCATTATTACTTACCTTCCACCACTCTGATGTATGCATTCAGTTACTCATTTGTCTTCATTTCCTGACATCTAGATCTACTGTTCTGCTACCTCACGGCTGTCTCCTTTAGACCTCCTCTCTTCTTTAAGTTACTCTGGACAGGTACCAATGCATCTGAACACAGCAGCTACACTGCCTTCCTTTTTACTCATTTACAATTGCTTTTTCATGTTTCCAAGGTGTTTTTCTCCACTGCTCATTACAAACAGGTGCAAGACAGTAACAATTCTCTTTGCTAGTGGCCTACCAACCAGACTTTTGGAAGTACTGTGACACCTCTGGCATCAATAATTCAAAATATTATTAAAATTTCTTTGAGCTAAAAAATTTTTTATTCCCAATATTCACTGAAACCTATCCAGTCCCTTTGAAAAATCTTTAGAACTGAAACAGTGTTTAAAAACTGCTTTTTAGGAGTGATACTCCAACTATTTCATAACTCCTTGGGTTTTTTGTAGTTTAAGTTATGGAGCTGAGTAAGATTTCTTCAGGGACAATATAGATTAATAATAGATGTGGAGGAAAAGCAGAACTGGTGAGTGCACTCACAGCCCCCTAAGTCTCACTGGATGTGAAAGTATTTCTAACCAGCATATTCTGAATGCTGACACGACTACATATACTACAGACTCATTTTAAAAAAAGGAGTTTTTAAAGCTGTTATACTACTGCTACCAAAATATCTGTTACTTTTTAAGCATTTCCTACACAAATTCAGCTCTGAAAGCTCACCAGGTGTGACCCACAGCAAAACTGGAGTTTGCAGCTGGAACAACTAATAAAAGAGTTCTTAACTGTGGTGGGTAAATTTTTGAGGGGTGGCAGACTGGGAGGCTTCATAGCTTGTGTTAGGATTGCCTAGCACTTTGGAGAGCAACAGGAGCAGTACTGACCTTCATGGGAAGACATTACCCAGGGTAAAGTAAAACTGAGCTTCATTTAGCTTTCCAGTAAATACACTGAACTCTGCTATATATGAAGCAGCATGCTCCATTTCAAATAAGCATGAGCCCGAATATGCTCCTGTGCAGGATGAGGGGCAAGCCCATCATGTTTCTTGATTCTATCCTGCTTCAAGCCTTTCCAAGCTTTCTGTTCAGTCAACAGATACAATATTCTAGAGAAAATTATGAGACCTGGACAAATTTTGCATTACAACCAAGTGTGGTGCCCCAAATATTCAACTTCTTGTCGTTTAAGAAGAATCAAGAAGAATGGAGCCTTTGGGAGGGAATACGAAAAAAATGAAAAATATTTTCTCTTTTCTATAGTTTAAACTCAGCTGGACAGCCAGAATTTTCACTTCTCTTCCTTCTGAGGACATAATCTATTTCTTTTCTCTGGCCACTTTCCTTCATTTAGTTCAGTTAGTCTCCTGACTGACAACAGAACAGAACACTTCAGGAGGAAGACAAGGCAGATGAAGTAAAAATAAAAGGTGTGTATTTTCAGGCTTAAAAAAACCAAACAAGGCTAGCTATTAGATTATAAAATCCAAGGTACTATATAAGGAATAGCAAAATTAAAGTGAATTGAAATGTCTGAAAGTGCACAAGTTTGCCTTATTTCTTTCTACTAAAACTTTCTGGATGCTACAGTAAACAAAGTAGGTGAGTTAATTCAGGTAATTCATTACTCACAGTACAAAATAAATATAGTTTGTCTCTTTCTCCATAAGACCCTTTAAAAAACTGCCTAGAAGTTATATTATTGCACTATATATATATGCCCGAATACAAATACACACCTTCAAGTAAATTCCAACCCAGCAGCTCTTCAGCAGTAACCAGTGGCTTATAAGGTTAACATGGTACGAGTTAAAGCAAAGCCAAGTAGTTAAGCAATGTTGCAAACAATTTTCAATAGTTTCCTATCTTTTCCATCTTTCTGTAAGCCTTGTCAATAGCCTCTACAGAAATGTCATTGAATCAGAAGAGGCAACTGCTCAGAAAAACACCTCTTTTCCCAAAAATGTTCATTATACAAAGAAGCTGTAGAAGTTAGGGTCAAATTAAATTGTGTATACCATTTTGAAAGAATGTCTATGCAACCCTCAGTCTCTGAACTTATTAATATACTCACCTGGCTTAGTATAGTGAGATGTATTTATCAAGCATATATATATATATATATATATGTGCATATACATGCATATATTCCTGATTTAAATGCAATTACAGTTCTTTGAACAAGTAACTGGGCTAGTTATACCAGGTTTTTGTAGTGCAGTCTTCCAGAAGTAGTCATAAGGGGTTAACATGACTTGTAGCAATAACACAATCATTTTTAAGTTATCAATAAATCATTTTTCCCTTAGAGAGCTCTTCTTTGTGGTAATTTAGATATTTCAAGTGACCATTGCCAGACTTTCTGATTGTGCATCTTCCAAAAAATTGGGCTGCTAGAACAAATAAAGTATATATTGATACTTCCTGAAAGGCAATAGCTTGATAAGAATACTACTTATAGTTTATTGTTCTGTCATGTAGCCCCATAGGGTACCTCACTGAAAAGCTGAAGAAGCTGTCAGAAGGCTTGTACATGTGTGCATGCAGATGTGTTCACACAAATGTAAAACATGTCTGTCAGAGAACTGTAAAGCAAAATAAATTTCAAAACCATAAAATCACTTTTAAAAACAAATAGTCCCTTACGGGCATATTCCAATACACCAGACATACTTTAATAATTGCACGGTAAAACCTGTGCTTCACTTGGACTGAGTAACAGAAAACTTGGAGCTGCAGAGATCTGCAGAACGGGACAAGCTATTCAGAGCATATATCCAAGTTCTCACATTCAAAATGAGAACATTACAATGTCAGATGTACAATGTTGACTATATTTAACCTTAGCTATCAGATGACTGGAGAAACTGCATGTGACAATAGAACTACCCTGTATTTCTGTGCTTTGAAAGAATGCAAGTTATGCAGTGTGACAACACTAATTATCTATATTCTAATCAGACATGCCTTTAAGAATAAGAACGTTTCCGACTGTATATAAAAATATTGTATAATGGCAGTTTCAGGCAACTAACAACTGTGTTGGATATTAAAATCAGACATTAGAATTTAAAGCTAAATCTGAAGGTATCATTAATTTTCTCCTCAATCATTTAGTAATTTGACATAATTATATTCAGTTACTATACAAAAAAAAAAAAAAAACAACCCAACAACTGTTTTTATTACAGGATAATTTTAGAAGAAAAAAGGAAATGTTTGCCATAATTAATTGCATAGAGGAACGAACAGGGCAAGCACTGCCTCTTTGAAACTACAGGGTTTTGTTTTTTTTCAGAGGTTGAATTTGTTAAAATTCAGAGGCCTGCACTCTGCTTCAGTCACATGAACAGATCTAGGACTTAAGATACAGTCTTGTCAAAGTGCACTAAGGAGAACCATGTAAGAATATTTCACATAACAGAAAAGGGAATACAAGAAGTATGAAGTGATTTTGGAAAGAAATGTTAGAGGACTAAAAGTGCAACAGAAAAGTAACAGTATGTTTTTGAAGATAAATATGAAAATAAACAATAACAAGGGGGACCAGCCCATGGAAGGGCTGAGTGAAGCTGTTCTTGATATTACTACACATATTCACTGAGTAAGTTTGACTAAAGTAGTTGAAGTCAAAAGGAGTCACTCCACTGCCATCAGTAGTCTTCGTTCAGGCCTCTACATGTGGTCCTTCTGATCCCTCTTCCTTTCATCTAGACTGACAATCCTCCCCATCTCACTGAACACTACTGTCTCCCATTTCTCTAAGAGTCTGTCCCCTCCCTCTGAAGGCGTTTTTTTAACCTGTCACATCTATGCCTGCCTCAAACCAACAAAATTTATGGTGCCCCTACACTCTTCTTGTTAAGGGCAGTAGCAAAGTCCATTGAGTTCTATATTAGCGTTAATGGGAAGGCAGTGGATTGAGGAGCTCAGGAACTCTGGAACCATGAGTGTAAATGCAAGCAGTGAGAGAACAGAGACACAGCTGAAACATAAGAGAAATTATTTACTTTTGCTTATTTAAGCTACGCAGAAGGCGTATGAAGCTTTTTCACGCACATTATCTACACACCAAATATAGCGTAAGGCACACTGCAGCACAGGTCAGTGTTTCATTATCCAGTGTTCAGACCTCACGGCTAGTAAGGATATTGGCTTACAACGTTTCAAAAGCAAAGCCTACCCTCACAGAGCCTGCCATTACTGGATTTAAATATTTACTATGCTTTGAACTAGTAGTATTTTAATGGTTCTTTTCTGGTGCATGTGTGACAATGTTGGCAGAAGTTCCTATCAGTTCAGGATACTAAGTACAGACACTAAAACATTATCAGATCATGTTGACCAAACGTTTGAAAGCAAGAACTCTCCCATTCCTTCCCTTTCCCTCAAATACTTAATGTTTTTCTTTGTGAAAGAAGCTTGTCTTTTATCCTAATAACTTCTATTTGCTTCTGGAGCATGAGTCATGCTCTTCAATTATTTTCAACTGATTGTATAATTTTTACTGAGGTTTGGTTGGTCTTTATTCAGTTTGGTTTTTTAATAAGAATATCAGCTTACCTTCCGGTGAAGTACCTGGCTTTTGAGAAAACACAGAGCTTATTTTACTCTTCTTGCTCCCGTTGCTGTTGACAGACAAGGTGGACTGAATTTTTCTGTGCATTTTTTCAGAAACAGGAGCCGAAAGCTTTCTGTTGTCTGCAGGCATGTGCTTGACCCCGTTGTGAATTCCACTTCCATTACTCAGACCCACATGGCCATTTTGGATTTTGCCACTTTCTTCCTCACTCCTTTCCAGTGCTGAAGTATTTGGCTGAGGCAAACGTTGAGGTTGTGCTTAAAGTGCAAGAAAGAAAGGGTTAATTTAAATTGTAAATTGATAACTGAACACTTTAGGCTAGACTGGGAATGCAACTTTCCTGGCTCTAATTGAGCTAAAACAGACTGACAACATTCCCCCATTAAGACAACAAAGCAAAAAATACATCTAGATTAACAATAACTATTAGGTATTCAAAAAGCACCTCACATCTGCACGAGGCCTAGATTCCCCATTTGGCAATGCAAGGAAAGGCTTGCAAGGCTCTGTGAACTACACAGAATGAATAGTTCTCTACACAGAGAGAATAATGCAAGCAATTTGAGGAAAAAGTCAAGAGTGGGAACAAATGCAGCAACACTGAGATAAACTTGTACTGAGGGAATCGAATGAATAATGTGTGAAATAGACCCAAATGAGAGAAAAAGTGTAGGAATAAACATACAGACCACAGTAACAGGCTGAGATGCAGGCTGGCCAACATGCCAACCTTCAGAAAACAACCTCAGTGGTGTGGTTAGGGGTCCCTGACACTCAGCCATCGCAGACCAGTATATTAGAGAAGAACAGGAATATCCAGGTAACTAACAAGTTTGAGCTTAAATTCATAAAGATCATGGATTACTGAGAAGTACAAAACCAATCAAAATCTGGTTTTGTGGAGGAAATAACCAGAAGGAACATGCATTCAACCACCACAGAGCTAGCATCCCCCCTCCATATTCTTCAACTCAGAATCACAATTTCAGAGATGGCTATAACGGGCCAGTTAGGGATTATTGGCAACACTAAAATGGTCAAAGGAAAAAAAAACAACCAAACCCGATCAAGGCAAGAATCTGCAGTGACCTGCCTAAGTCTCCAAGAATACATGATATAAATTCATTCTAATGAGTTAGCATGAAACTTGACCATTCTGTGTTGAACTACTGTATGATAAAGGAGAATATTTGTAATAACATGGAAAAGAGATTTCCTATGTATTCTTTAGTCTGTAACTAAAGAAAAGATGCATGATTTTTAAATGTAAAGCTTTGTAATAAAAAAAGGTGGTTTCAGTTAACCAATTCTTATTTAGAAAAAGAAATGTAGACTTTGTGGGGGAGAACTAATGAAACTGTACACACAGTAAAACAACATTTCACAATCAAAAAGCATCAGCCCAATCACCTCTCCTAACCAAAACATTACTGCATCACACTTGGACATAAAGAGGTCTTCAGACAGTTCAATCTTCAACTATTTAAAAATATTATGTCAAAGAAAAGGTCCAGATTCTAATAGATATTCAATGGACGAGAAATTAGTGCCAGCAGCAGGGGAAAAAAGTGCTGCAGTTCATTCTCTTTTCAGATGGTTCATATCCATTTTCTGATGATTTCACAGTATAGATGCACATACAGATTACACTGTGTACAAGGTAAAAATACATATAGATAATTATAGTTAGCTTGCTCTAAAAGAAACATCTCCACTGATTAAGAAATTTTCCAGCAAACACTACTGGGACTCACAGACCAACATGGTGTCTAAAAGGACTCAGTTCTAAATTTGCCTAACAAACCCTCAAGGCTTTCCTTTTATCCAGAATACTGACACCATTCTCAGATTGCTTCCTCCACTATCATAAACTTTTCCAGATTAACCTTCACACAAATCTTAAACTTTATGTCCTGGTCACAGGCAAGAAAGGGTACTTTTTCATAATATATGAACTGGTTTAAATGGTTTAAATATGGTTTAAATATGAACTGGTTCATGCTTTTCTTGCCACTTGATATTTTAGTTGCTGCCACTAAGCTTTTCGAAAGATAGCCTTGATTGTCCACATCTATCTAGTTCAGAGTAACCCTGCTTGAACCTACTTGACCAAAGTGCTAATTTTCTGTTGCAGGAAAGAAAGGGAGGGCTGGGGGAAACATTTATGTTTTAGACTCCCCAAAGATGTTACAGGCAAGACAAAGATCAAAGATCATTCCCTTCCAGTAGCAACTGCTCAGAAAACTCCCAGCCGACACAACAGGAGCACACTGTCTGAGACCTGAAGAACTATTACCCAAAGACTTTTTTATTGACAATGCTGAAACTGCTTCTCCTTCAATTTTGCATTAGTGTTTGCAAAATATAGATTTTGCAGAACAGAAGCATAAGCAAGGCACTTTCTTCACTCTGGAATTCAATTTGTGCTATGTATTTGGCTAACATTTCCAAACTCTCATAAAGGTCCCAGAACAAATTTTTAGGGAACTTTCTTGTATCTGAAAAAGCATTATTAAAAGTATACCACCAGGAACCCTTTTCATAGATTCACTTTCCATGCATGTGCAAAATTAATTTTGTTAAATATAAGAAGTTATTCCTTCCATTTTAAGAATAGGCAATATAGACCTAACCACAGTCAAAAATCTTTGCCAATGTCAGAAATTAAAATTTACTCTCTAAAATTCAGTGTTTGTGTCCACAGCACCCTATAGTTTTATCTTCCTTATCCCACTCAAATGTACATTTTTGTAATTAAGGAACAGTGTTTTTCATGTTTCATGTAATGATGTCTCCTCACCCTGCACTGCCTATGATTCCCTGCTGTGGAGTAGTGCAGTTGTACCAATGAACTAGAATTGCTGGGGAGCAGTCAACCTTCCTCAATAAACACAAGCAATAGACTATTCCAAAAAATTCTCTATGTCTGGATGCCAGTTTATAAAATTGACAGTTATGACCTTTTCTATGCCAGTTAAATTGGTGGGGGCAGCTTACAACTTGTTAGTATATTTTTGGGGCTTTGCTACAATACAGTAACTTGAAAAATATCCAAAATTCAATCTTCAAAATTAGGTGTGTTTCTGTCAAACTGTGGGTAAATGGAAAGTCTTGGAAATCTAAACAGTTTTATGCTTTCACTTTTATTATTATTTTTACTAAGGGTTTAGGGACTTTTCTATGGTTTTTTAATTTCAATTTTTTATTAAGTAATCCTGTTCCCAAAGTACTCTTACTTGAGTCTTTTAGCATTAACATACAACTTTTTAGCTGACTGGCTTTACAGTATTCACATGTGATATGCAGGTCAAATCAAAATGGAATAAAACCCCAAATGGATTAGTTATCTCAATTTAAACTTATTTTAACTTTATTGATAATTTTGCACTAGGGAGACTTGAATCTTATGGTTAAAACACACTTGAAACCAATTAGGAACCATATGACCGCATTCTAGCATAAAGAACAAAAGCAATTGACAGTTCCGAGATTAAACCACAACCACTCAGCTTAGAACAGAAATATTTTTACCTTATTTTTTAAAGGTTGTGTATATCTTAAAAAAAAAAAAAAGGTGTAATATGGAGAACGACACAATGCTTCTTAAAACACAGTGATACCCAGGGACTCTCACTCTCTCTTTAATGATCCACTGCTCTCATTCAGCTGTCTTTCTTTTTTCAAATCTTTACATATGTGACAGCTCTCAAAAGTAGACCATAGACCATCTGGCATTTTCCGAGGTGTAACTTGTGCAAATTCAGCTCTACTGGGAACACAATGCTATCTTCTGCCTGCGTTATAAAAGATACAATAGAATGTAGAACTTATGAGTTGTTTTGAATTATTCATTTTTTGCCTGTATATTCAAGAAATTTTACAAACTCTGCATTTTGTACTACATAATCACATGCGTTAAAGGTACAAAGAAACTTTTTGACACCTCTTTTCTACAGAAAGATGGCATTTTGTTTGATATGTGAACATTCAGCGCCTGTTATATCATTCTAAACAGGCCGTGTGCTGCTACAAAAGATCCCATTTTACACTCTATGTATGAGCAAAAATGTTATTCTTGATATTCACTAACTAATGCAATACACATCAAAATTTCAAATGTGTGTTGGATGAACATTCAGCATCGTCAAATCAGGATGGTACTGGTCACTTACTGTATGTTAAAGATTTAAGAAAAAAATCATTCCTCAGACAACACAGAAAAATTGTCATTTCAAACATCTACAATAAGTAGTTTCAAAATGTCCTAAGAAATACCATGCTTTTCAGGTTAATATGTTTTTAATCTTTAGCAAAACCAGTAGATTTAAGTCAATATTTTATACAGTGCTAACACTAGTGGATTTTCAATAAGAATGATAAATATTAGATTAATGATTCAATAGACTGAATCTTTTTTGATAGAAAACTAGCAGATAGTATAGGTAGTAATAACTGCACATGAATCTGCTGCCTGTGGAAAAGCAATAAAAAAGGCAATATATTGCTATAGCATATCATCTATTAGTGTGTTTCACACTTCCTTGTAGTTGGTTTCCTTGCAAAGTGGGCCTTAACACAATAACTTCTGCTGTTATTTAACCGACTTTACACAATGATTTAATTGTAAGGTTACTATCTGGTGAATTCAAATAGTAAACATTTATTAAGGTTTTTGATGGTTCCGAAGTAACTATGCGCATTTTCTTTCAGACTGTAAAACCCTTAGCACACTTTAAATGTATATGCACGTATATATGCACCCTGACCATACACTGTTTTTACACCTTGCAAAGTCCCAGCTATTCTTAAAAGAAAAATCCTGATGCATGCATTTAACAGAAAAATGTATGTCAACAGAGGGAAACTCAACCAAAAGAGGACAGTCTAAGCTATCATTAGGGATTTTAGACAAAACACAAAAACAAACATACACTGAATGCAGACTCCTCTGAGTCAAAGTGAATCAAAAGAAAACATCAGGAGGGAGAGAAAAATTGAGACAGTTAATTAGTAGCCTAATCACATCAAAAGCAATTCCCAGGCAGCTGATACAGACACC
Source organism: Machaerirhynchus nigripectus (assembly GCA_013397975.1). Taxonomy (NCBI): domain Eukaryota; kingdom Metazoa; phylum Chordata; class Aves; order Passeriformes; family Dicruridae; genus Machaerirhynchus; species Machaerirhynchus nigripectus. The sequence continues at coordinate 201,110 of VZRQ01005622.1, forward strand.
CATGGAGTTTGCTACTCTGGCCAATGAGAGTGATGGAAAAAATACTTTCCAGTTTACAGCCTGGGTTATCTGACTACACACCCAGAGAGGTAAGAACTATTTTTTTCTTTATGTATGACACAGTAGTTTATGATGACAAATCAGGGCACAGTAACAGTACTTTTGCAGGTGAATGTAGGAAGAATAAAATGCTCAGCTCCTGATTGTAAAAAATGTAATGGTATTTTCAAATATTGAGAAAATACAACATATTGTTTCATTTGACAGTACTCTTAACACTTCTCTCTTCCCAAAACAGTTGCAACTACAATAAGATGAGCTTTTTTGTAAATACAGAGGTCTTGATTGGGTCCACTAACACTGAAAGCCAAGATCTACATGTTAATTTGAGCTGGAAGAGCTGTTTGATATCAGTGGTCACTGCTCCTACTCCCTCTGCATGGATCATGTAGAGCACATGGATCATATGTAAGGGAGGTAAGAATCAGGCCTCTGGTTCTTATCAGTGCTTCTTCATACCACCAGTTTAAGCTTAAAGGAGAAAATAAAGCAGGTGACAGTCAAGAATTGCACGGTAAAACCAGGGGCTGGCTGAATTCTAGAGTAAAATCAAGGTGATTCTAAATTACTTCCAGAGAAAACATAAATTCTTTAAATACAAAAGGCAATATTTCCCACTGACTAGCAAAAAATCCTAATTTTTCAAAAATACTGTATATTGTATGTGTTAGATGCTCAAAAAGCATAACATTTTAGTGAAACTGGGAGAACTCGAGTATCTCAATCCTTCTCCATCCCCACTTTCTAACTAAAATCCTGACTAGTCTCTAATATGATCTTATAACTACATCAATAGTTTTCTCTGTCTAGCTATCCAGAATATTAACATTCAGATTACAAGATGTACCTCTGAGTCAACCTGTAAAGTGGCTTTTGTCAGCAATTATTTTTGAATATTTTCTGGGACATAAATAGCATATACTGCGACTACCATATCACAGAAGGCATACATTAACTAAATAACAAGGTACCATCAAGGCACCATCTACCTTTTAAAATCATTTTTTTACACTGAATTTTTTATACCATGCTGACTTTACAAGGAAAACAAAGTATCAACTAACAGCATCAACCACCTTTTTAGAATTGCTTCTTTTAAGACATGAGGACATCTTCAAAATGAATACAATATATTATTATGAAACAGGATGTCCTTTGTAATGAAAATACTGTAGTGAAATTGCTGGTATGAGTTTTACAGGACCCACACTGAGAACACTTTGTTAGAATACGTCTGAGAGCACATCCAGGGAACACCTGGTGTAACAGAAACGAGGCTGGCAGGGGACAAAGGGAAAAGACATTTTATACTGCCAGCTTTCACTTGGTGAAGGGTGGACAAGAATGGCAAACATATGTGTGCATGTGTCTTTATGGGTTGAGAAGCAACACAAGACAGTGCCCAAAGTACTCTTATACCTGTGCAAAGACACCTGCAGTGCCTTCCTTCGGAAGCACTGCAGGACTTCACACACTGTTTGAAAGGTTGCAGGAATTGTATAAAGATGTCTTTGACATACCCAGAAAGACACAGTTGCCACAGGGAAGCATGAAAAGGGCTCGTAGCCAGGGTTTACAAAGTTGATAACCATTCCAGCTGAAAATATGGAGTGAATCTCTCTATTTACAAATCCTTTTTTTCTGATATGATTTTGGGAAATGAACAAATGCCCATTGATTTTCTTTAACGATCGGAACAGCAAATTTTAAATCATTGCTAAACTGAGTAAATCCCTAGCATTTTTAGCTACTATCTTGTAACAATTATCTCAGAATCAAAATACCCTTTGGCTTCTAATTACCATTAGATTGTCTGTAAATTATTCTTCTTTATCAAACACACATCTTGTGATGTTAGTGATGTTTTTTCTGAGACTGCAAACATCGTCATCTGTGATAAACTTTGCAGATGATCTGGGAATTCTTGGTAGATCACAATATAATTAGAAATAAAGATAATTCACATAATGCAATGATTGTTAAACTACACTTACATAAAGTTGAATTCAGGTCTTACTGTGGCATAGTTTGTCACTCCCTGAGAACAGATACTTCTTGGTACACAAACTACCAAGAGCTAAACACAAACCAGGGCATTCTGGTAACAAACACCCATACACCTGCGGAATAAATCCCTATATAAAGTTGTGCTCAAAACCAGAAATGTTACTGCAAGCTTTCCACTTGCAACATTTCTGTATCCATTTTTCTTCTCACACATTCTGCTAGGACCAGAAAAGATTTGTACAGTATTTGCTGTTATGTTTCATAGTGTTACAACTATGTACTGCAGTGGTAACAGTTGCAAAATGTGGAATGGCAGGTCTACTCTTGGTGACCATTCCAACACTCCTAGGGCATTTTTATGGAGTTTAATAGATTCATTAATTACTACTGCAGCTAGTTTGTTGTTTGGTGGGTTGGGGTTTCTTCGGTTGTTTTTGTTTGTTTTTTAAATTTTTTAATTTTTTAATTTTTTTTTTTTATTTAAGGTGAGATGCTTAGTTATTTTGTCCTGTGTTTTCTACAGAGGTAATTTATTAAGAGGCATCTTCATCTACTTGGGGTTTTTTTCGTTTGATTGGTTGTTGTTAAATCTTCCTTTATAATGCACAGTGGCTTGTAAAAATTGGATCTGAGAATTAAATAATCAATTTATTAAGAATCAGAGAATTAGCTTTTTGCTAATTCTTTAAGTAATGAAATTGATCTATTTCTTCAATACAAATAATCAGCAATTTCCTAAATGTGAAGACAGTCCCTGAAATGATAAAGGGCACTAGGAGGGCAGTGCAGTCTTAGTGAGGAACAGAATGCTTTGCTTCTGGAGCTCCAATTTTAAAAGAAAGTTTATCAACTAAAGGTAATCCAAGCTGTTGGCATGACGTTACAGTAGTTATGGTATTCATACCAGCTACAAGACATAGTTATACCAGTACATAACGACACACTGGTGTCCCATGAAATTTGAGACATTACGTCTCAAATATTTGAAACAGTTTTGATGCCCCTCACCATTGTGTTACTTGCTCCCAAGTAAAGTAAAAAACATCAAAGAGAAGCTACAAACAACAGGATATCGCTTGCTGGGTATTGCCTCATAAGCGGCTCAGCAGGATGCACCAGACAGGAGAGATAACCTCAATGTCATTAACGGCCGTAACCTGAGCAAGTGCACAAACAGGTCCTCCTGCCTCCAGCACCTCCCGCTCCCTTCCTCAGAACCCCAGCAACCACTGACAAACTCGACTCTGTTTCACTGCAAGAAAGAATGTGGAATGGTGAGGCGACAGCTTCTCAGCCAAGCCCATTCAGCATTCCCCTGAGCGAGAAGATATTCTGAGGTAAGGTTTATTTTCCACTGATCATATATAACAAGTGTCCAGATGTCAAGATTAGAGTGGTCACCTAAACTCATACAAAAAAATGCATATAAACTGGCTGTATTTGGTTTTAAAAAGAACTTGAAGGGCAATGCTTGGAATGAGCAATTCTCTTAATGTTCACTGCTCCCTTGATTTCTAGCCCTCAACTCATGTAAGTGACAGAATTTCAGAAGATTCTAGAAAGTGTTCCACCTCAAATGTGATCGACTGCTCCTAGTGCACTATCTTTTGTAATCTCTATAATTTCAAGTAATAACCAATTAATAATACTAACTAATTGCAGAAATCAAAAATAAGAGTGAAAACACAGTAACAGCAGTAAACAGGATTATTTCAAAAGGTGCCAGGGAAACACAGAACACGAGCATAAGTATAGTAATATATACATTGATAACTGAGTTTTTGATTCCATTGCTGCACTTACTTTCTCTCTGCTATTCTTTCTTGCAACCTATAGCTGATGCTACGTTTGGCATCAGCTGATACAAAGTATCCCAGAAAACTAAAGAAAAAAAGAAAAAAAGCACAGCTGCAAGAAAAACATAACAGGGGAAGAAAATGGACAGTAACTACAAATAACAGGCGAAAACTTGGGATTTTACATTATTAAAACAATAGCAGGGCAAAAACATCAAAAGAAAAAACAGCAGATAGGAACCACCCAGAAGAAGACAGCACTGGAGGGGAAGGAGACAAAGAGAAAAAATACATAGAGAGCTGAGCCACTTCACTTCTGTGAGGGCAGAAAAGAGTATGAGAGAAGAAACAAAAAAATTTCACAAGTAAAATCCCAGTAGATCTGAAGTATTTGCTACAGATTTTACAAGTAAGAAAAGAATTACATGATAAATTATTAGTTGATAAGCAGTGAAATATAACAAAGATAAACACTTCATACTTATACAGTGATCTAGCACTGAAGCAATAGCTCCCCTTCTGCTCGAGGTCGGAGAGGATGCTGGAGCCCAGGCCAAAAATCAGCCACATTCAGCAACAGCAGCATAATGGAAAATGGAAATTCTGTGTCAGAAAGCAGGGTGAGGACTTGAGGTCCACAACAAGGTCCTCTTCATGACCCAGCTTTTCATAACTGCAGACTGCATAGTTAACAGAGCAATAGACAGTAGGAGAAAAAAGATGTGGAAACATGGTAGAGAGAGTGGCAAATGTCCACCTATTTCCTGATCCTGAAAAAGCAAAGTGTGAGAAGAAGGAGAAGCAGCATCTATCTGCATGGACAATACTAAACTCACTGAGAAGATTTAGTCTCTGTTATGGATGTTCTTCAGCTGCAAGAATTCCTTTATGGCAAGCAGGGTCTAGCAGATGGGTACAGGACCAATCCACCCGGCTCCCATGCCCATGGGCTGCATGAGTGGGGTTTCCACATTCCAAAGCACTCCAGGGACCCCAGGTCACCAAAGGATTTTGATTTACACACAGAAAGTCCAGGCAGAGCTACCATCACCAGTGCTGTCTCATGGGCTGCTGTATGCCACTAATGCACCAGCTTGACATCAGGATGACCCAGAAATGAGGGCTCTTTTACCTCTTTCGAACTGTTTTGGTGTGCCTTGAAGTGATAAGGCACCATCTAACCCAAAATGTTTTTGTGCAAGCTGTACAAGTAAGATTCCTGAGAATATGCTTTGAAAAGTGTTCTTATCAGAGTCCTTGAAAAACCTAAATTCTCTTTTTTTCCTTGCTAGATTCAAAGCCACAAGCAAGCATGGACTAAAAGGCTGAACCTCTGCATCAGGGCTCACTGTCTTTTCCCTGCCCCACCCCACCCCACCAGCAGTTTAACTTTGACTCAAAACCAGTTGTTTCATATGCTAAGGGAAAAGGAATATTTCAGAATATAAATTTTTTTCAACTGAGAAGTTTGTGTGTTAAATTCAAACTGAACGTACACAACATGCAATCATTGTCACCAATACTAAGCAAAAAAGGCAAATATTTTTTACTTAAATACTTATTTACCACATTCTACCAAAATGATCTAGGAAGACCTCTTTCTGACTTGGCTGGAAAAACCCACACACCCTGGCCAAGTTTTCATAATGACCTCCATTACGTGAATTCAAAATAGTAATAAAAAAGAATCTAAATGAACTTTTGCCTGTTGCTCACGGGTACATCCCTTTGAGCAGCACAACAGTCAGACTGCTGACCATGCCCAGAAGACCGAACTTCCTGTAAAAACGATACACTTGGTTTCCTGAAAGGAAGCAGAGCATAAGCTGCTCAAACAATACACAAGAAAGCTCTGATATCGGAGCGACACAGTTACAAATCTGTCCTGTTAGAAAAATACAGTGTCACATCAGTGACCAACAGCTACAGGCACAAAAATGAAGAGAAAAAAAAGCATTAATTCTAAGTAGCATCAGATTAGCTGAAGAAATAGATAAATTGTCTCAATGGGATGAAATTACCTGTAAAACATTTTTCTTTCATTCCACAACTGAGCTAAAATTCTGATTCTCCACTCTGTTCATGAGGCATTCCCTATGAAATTGTTGCTCCCAAACGATATTAACAGTAAAATACTAGTTTTTATCTCTAACATGCAGATAGGGATTGTTCACATTCCAACATGTTTAAAAGCATTTAACATTACCGATGGAATTATTTTCATTCTCTATTAAAAATATTTCTTTCGATTTACAAAACTATGCAATTTGACCCACTGAAGTTTATTTGGTTCACCTTTTGTTTAAAAATATTTTAAAGTAGCATTTAAATTAGAATTAGCTCCATGCTTTGAATCAGTGCTTCTTGCAACACAGATTTTTTTTTAAAAACCTTTTGTTTTGTCTTATTTAGAAGACATACTTCACTTTATTCACAGAAAAAAACCCCATCCTTCTGCATGCTAGTCACAATTACTTTTTTTAATGGAGTGCAGATACAGCAGTGAAATCTGTGCTATGTCAGTATTATTCACAGTACTGAAAAATGCCCATTCACACATTTTAAAAACATTTTGTTACAACGTTTTGCAATAAGCTGAAGGATTTCACAGAAAAGAAACAGCATTTTAAGTGAAACCATTAGAATTTAGCTACTTTTTTTGTCCTTTTACAGTTCAGGAGCTTTAAAAATCACAGCTGAGACAGCAAAGTTCTTTTACCCAAAAAGATCCAATGTACAGCATAGCATAGACAGCAACTACATCAAACACAACCCTTGCTGCTTATGCAAGCCTTCAGCCACACAAAAGCATTCATGGCATCAGCAGCAGCAGCACGACCTGACCAGGCTGGTGACGGGTGAGCCAAACTGCTGCCTCCATCCCTCTGTGCTGCGCATCTATTCCCTGCCTGGCACACATCTCGGCCTCACTTCTTGCATTTCTTGGCCCCAAACAAAAACACTTAGGAAAGCACTCAAACAACAGCTACAGGGACAGAACCACACTGTTTTTAATACTACTTTATCAACTCTACTGAAAAGTCTGCCAATCTGCCATTTTATTTGCCATCTGGAGTTAATTCCAGCACCCTTTCCTTCCATGTTCCTTCAGTATAGCTGGTTACATTTTACTGTGCCATAACGTTTTCTGAGGCTGCTAGAATTAATAAATCACAATGGGAATATTTCCCTACCACCTTTTATTTAATTAGCATTATGATAATTTAGCCAAAATCCCCTGTTTCTGTACAGTGTAGTACTGAAAAGCCAAACTACTTGAAAATCATCAATATTTTATTTTTAAATACATCCTTTTTATTGGCATTCCCAATTTTCTGTCTTTAACTTTCTGCTTTTGTCAGTAGCTACAAAGTAAGACCAGGGTAATTTTTTTTATTTTATGAAAATTTAAATCTCACATAATCACATGGCTCTAGAAGCTGAGTTTCATAGTGTGTTGTAAAATGTAATAGCTGGGGTTTTTGCCTGGATTGCAAAGTATCTTTACAAAAAGTTTAATTCACTGTTAATTCTCCAGCAGTCAGATTACTCATGCTAACAAGAAGGTCCATTGCTACTTGAAAACCAGCTTAAATGTTGATGCTAACACATCAACAGGCTTTTGTACTGAAGCACTTTGAAATATTTCCAGTCAGCCTCTAAGCACAACCTTACTCATTGCTTACAGGTATGTCATTGTAATTGAGAAAGAAGCAGGGAAAACAAGGACTGTTCAAGCAAGCAAACAGGCAAACACAAGAAACATAGGAAAAGGGGGAACTAGAGAAAATCATGCAAACAGAAAAGATAAAAATAGCTTGGCGTCAGAATTATTATACGGATGGGTCAATCTTTTCTTTATCTTTCTGCTTTATAAGACAAATATGGGAAAGAGGATACAGAATAATTTATTAAAAATGGGAACAAACCTTCAGCATTCTTCCAACTTTGACTCCACCATATCACTGATACGCACCCTTTACTTTCTTCCAAAATTACCCTAAATTCTAAAGAATTTTTTTTTAAATCAATATTTTGAAGTGCCATTCCATTATAGCCATCAGGAAATGCACTTCTAAGTTTTGAAAGCAAAGTGTACTATTCTATCGAAACCTTCCCTATGCTATCAAATTCTCTCCTCTTCCATAAGGACCTGTTCCAAAAGTATTCAACAAAATATTAATAATGAGACCTGAACATCTTGCCCTATTCTGGCTATCACAGCAGGATCCCTGGTGTGGATGCAGATGTGATAACAAACAAAAGCTTTTGCCAGCTTGTTTTCTCTTGTTCAAGGAGGGAGCATAGCACAGCAAATGGGATCTTACTATTCTTCTCAAAATGCTAGAGTAGCAGATGTTCCATAATACCACAAACAGTCAAAACCAAATAGTGATTTACTTAAAATTGAGTCTGTCAACTAAATTGTAAGAAAAAGATTCCTCAGGCAAAACACTATGCTACAAATGGGAATCAGAAAATCAAGTGCACAGAGAAGAACATCAAGTAACAGTCAAAGGAGTGGAACAAGAAGAGTAACAGAGAAAGAAAGGTACCTTTTACTAGAATTCCTCCTTTAAGAAGTGTTGTGAGTTGTTTTTTTCCTTCCATAGTTCCAGAGTTAACCACTGTCTTATTTGTTGTAAATACAAAACTCACACTAGTTGCAAGTTTCCAGGATTTGATCCAGCACAGAACAGCTTACAGAAGGGCTGTACAGAAGAATTTCATGAAGCACAGAGATCTTTACAGGTACTTCATCTGCCTTTAATATACACAGCCAGTTACTTCATTGTGTGATTAGCTGAATGATCTATTACTGTATAAAACTATTTACCAATACTGATTTTACATTATAAATATGATAGTGACTCATCACTAAAAAGTCATCACACATTAAAAAGATTATATATTGAGGTAGGGAAATACTTCACAAAGTCATAGTTACAAAGTGAGATGGGAAATACTAAATGAGATGGTGTAATTTGGTAAAATCACCTGTAAGAAAACTACATGTACATTATTCAAAGTTAGCTCTGTATCCCACCTCATCATCCAAATATTTTTCTGCATCACATCTGTGAAAAACTGAGTTTGATCCCTCAGGCAAGCTTTTCCAGGCAGGTTAATTCCAAATTTTCCACCAAAACTTAATTTCCTTCATTTTGAAATTCAAGCAAAGAGCATTGTTCACTGATCTCCTGTATTCCTGAATTGTACAGACCTAAAAGATGTTCCATTCTGGTTTGACACTGCTCTTACAGCCAATCCTGGTCAGCATAATAATCTTTCACTGCTTTTCTGTCAAAATGTGAATTCTATTTCAACTTGCAACTTACGGAATACAGTCAAAATATGCACCTGTCCTACTGAAGAAAGGAGATGGGGAAAGGCAGATGCCTTCTACCTGGCTAAGAGGTTTTATTTTTGAAGATGTATTTCAGAGTTACCCGTACCTGAAGACAGGGTTGCCCTTGATCTGCCGAAGAACGGGCAAATATTTTATGCTGTCTCTCAGTAGCAAAAACTTGCCCTGAAGGTCAAATCTGACTCATAGGCTATTTTTTTATAGGTTTGCCTAACAGTTTGCTCTACTTGACTTGTCTCAAAAGCAAACTTCTTAACGTTTTATGCAAACATTATACAAACTCAAGTCTGAGGTACAAATCAATAAAACTCACTTAAACTTGAGGAACCTCTGCAACAGGAAAAAGCCTCTTAGTTGCAATTCTGCTGTAATTAACATTAGCATTGCTAAATTTTCTCCAAACAAGTGTCTTAATATTTACAGTTCAAAGTAAAAACATGATATTTGAGATACTGCATATCACTTGAGGGAAGAAAGTTTAGAAGTAAAATTTAAGCCTCTAAAATTCACGGGTCCAGACAAACTCAGAATTTGAAAAGTTGTTGAGTTAGAATGCATGAGTTTGCATTTTATAATCACAAACTTCAAGAGCAGTCTCCACACAAAAATATGTTTCTCACATGCCAGAACACTACAGTTCATTCAAAAAGAGTTAAGGCTCAGGTAGCAAGTAATTAATCATTCTCTCAAATCAAGTGTCAATATATCTGGAGGCCTACTTCATCAGTAAAATGATTTAACAAAATTGGTATTAGAAATAGCCCAAGTGACCACAGCTGTTTGACATTTTAATGTTTTTCAAAAGGCTCCTTTGGGTTTGGATTATGAAGAATTTTTTAGGGAAAACAGAAAACCACACCACAACAACACACCAATAGGTCATAAGCTCCTGTTTTCCCTTGTCTTTTATAAAAATACCTTCAGGGAAAGGTACTTGTGGGTACTTTTGCACTAGAGATATCATATTGTCAGAATGCATGAGAAGTAAGCAGTATTCAGACCTCTCTTTCCTCCTGTGTAGCTATATAAAGAAGAAAAATGTTTAACCATGATTACTCAGCTAAGGTGTCTCTTGTGACCATGAGTCCCTCCTCCTCTTTCACTTTTTTATCAGTAAATAAAAAATTCAAAAATATTTTAAAACTATTTTGACTTTAAATTTTGAAGAATTCATTTAATTATTTTGATGTAAACACAATATACAGTACTAATTTTGAGCTGTATAAACCCACTCCATGCTTCTCACACCCATGACAGCAAATACAAAATTAAATCTAAAATGGGAAAAAGAGAACTTTTGCTGTGGTTTAAGTTCATGACACTTTTGCCAGCAGACAGGTTCCTAAAAGTATGTCTTAGATGATGATACTTATCTTTCTTACACTTTGTAATTTAATGCTTTCTTTGCTAAATATGGCTAACTAAATCCTGTTAGTACTGAAAACAGAAGACTAAAACAACACTGACTCATTGGTTTGGTAGTACAATATTTCAATGGAATGCAGTCAACAGTTTTATTATTCTTACTACTACAAGCATAGTCTACTTTTTCCCCAATATGAAGAACTAATCAGAAAAAGAATATAACTATTATTTCCCATATAGGCATAACAGCATGATTAATTCTGAGACAGTACCAACACAACACAAGAAAATATTCTGAAATTAAGATACAATTTACTTCAGGCCCAAACACAGCAAGCAGAGCAATCTTCGCATTACTTAAAGAATTTTACCTTTGTCTGGTACTGATGACTACTGCCATCCAAACTTTGTCAGCCTCAGACCATAAATTCAGATAACATTTTGAGAGTCAGAGGTAAAATAAAAGAGAAACTAAAAAGGCTCCAAGTAATCCTGGCTATTAGTGATATGCAGAATACATTCATCTAATGGCCATCTGGACCAGTTTAAAGTTCTCACTGAAGTTTGACTACTGTTCTGTAAATGGATCAACAACAGCAAGAAGTTCATTTCTTGACATGGAGTGACAGCAGAGTATACAAATTCCTCATCTGTCTCAGCCTATCATTAGCTGCATTTCCTTAGAGCATTCAACATAGAGTTGAAGGGAAGAGGCTACACAGAAAACATTTGCACCTCACAGAAGTTCTGTTTACAAGGGACTACTAATTTCAGCAACACTTGGGTCATTTCACAGTGACTTCTGTAAACACAGAATCACACAGGATCAATTAGGTTGGAAAAGACTTCTGAGATCATTGAGTCCAACTTATGACAGAACACCACCACATCAACTAGATCATGGCAGTAAGTGCCACGTCCAGTCTTTCCTTAAACATCTCCAGGGATGGTGACTCCACCACCTCCCTGGGCAGTCCGTTCCAACATCTGATCATAGTTTCTGTGAAGAAATTCTTCCTGATGACCAATCTAAACCTCCCCCGGTGCAGCTTGAGACTCAGTCCTCTTGTCCTGGGAGAAGAGACCTACGCCCACCTGGCCACAACCTCCTTTCAGGTGGTTGTAGAGAATGATAAAGTCTCCCCTGAGCCTCCTTTTCTCCAGGCTAACACCAAAGACCCAGTCAGACTCTGAAGACTGTAACTGCAATGGTACAGCTACCTGTGAAAATCCCTCTCTGCCCAGGAGAAGGTAAAATGAAAATCAAAGGGAAAGGCTTTGGTTGTGCCTGAGGGTTCTCAGGCCCCTCAATAGGCCTGAGAAGTTTTTCGAAGACTTTTGGAGCAGCTGTAGTAAGAGAACTTCCAGGTCGGGGGAGAAACAGAAGCAACACAGGTTAGTTTTTTGCTGGGGAGAGGATTAGAAAATCTCTGGGACAGGAGTTGTCAGGGAAGACCTCTACTCCTCTATTACTTCTACTAGCCAGATTTCTCAAAGATTAATCTTTTTTAAAAGAAGGTTCTAAATATCAAGTACTGTGCTGCTGTATAAATATTGAACTGATTAAGTTTTGTTCATTCATAGGTTAACAGATTTTTATACCTGGGTGTATTTGGAACATTGTGCATAAATCACTTCTTTAACTAATAGAATACGCCTTTCAAACTCAGTAATATATTTTGAATAATTTCCATTAATCTATTCTGCACAATTTCTGTAGTCACAGACTGTTATGCTGCAAGAAGACTGTATTTGTCATACTTTCTAGCTTTGAAAAGAACCATTTAAGTTAACTCAAGCACTTTGCACTATTTTATAGACAGAATAAGCAGGATCATTTGAAATCACAGTGACTGTGCCTCACAGAAGAGCCAAGAAAAGATATCTGGATTAATATAAAAAAAAAACAAACATTTCTAACAACAGATTATCTACTTCTTGCTGGAAAATAAAAAGTCCTAAACACAAACAGCATAACTTAAACTACAGAAATCACTCACTTAGCCAGACAAAGAAAGGAATCTCCAAACCTTAAAATTAAATAAATAATCATGTAAAGTGAAAATGTCAACATAAAATATATAAAACAAAAAGATAAAAATATCTAGGTTTATATTTCAGAAGAATATAGTAAATAAAATAGTGGTCACAAGAACATGTAAAATTGTTTGATCCCCACAGAGCTGAAAGAAGCATCCCTTTCTCTGAAGAACCACTCTTATCAGGAGGGTGTTCTATGGAGGAGAAAGAGGCAATTGAAGCTAGAAAATGATGGATAGCAATGACCTTTCTATCTGTAAAACATGGGCATATTTTAGGTATTTAATCTTGAGAATTGGATTATTATTAATCAATTATTCATGACAATTTGAATCTATGGTAGATGTTTTTTGTTTTCTTAAATATCACATAGCTAAGGTTCTGCTTGGGAACCAGAAAGGAGATTAAATCCTCACAAGCAAATAGTGTTGAAGACTGGCATTTTATTCCCTCCTAAACATTCCCTTCCCTGCATAGCAACACACATTGAAGATAACCTAGTGCCCTCTGCAAAAATCCCGCCTAAATATTCTAAAATCCATCTTTATAGCCTTTTTTCTCTAAGAGGGAAGAAAAATCCCATACCTCTTCCAAAAGAACAAAGCACAGCATTGTAGTAACACAGAGCAGCAAAAACTGCTACGGCTTCATTCCTACAGCTACAGGTTACCCTGCTGCATGTTTTAACATGCACTCCTCCTCAGCTGCCAACAGTGAGTGATAACAGAAGCAGAACCACTCCATTATGGGCCACCAGACCATACAATGAAAATAAGCAGAAGGTGTTTGCAGATATTTAGAATGCACTGCCAAAAAAGATAGCAGATGGAGTTATTCTAAAGCTCTTTTGAAAAGCAGAACCTCTACAGTCAGAAATAAAATTAAAAATATGTGTGCGTCTGTGAAGGGAAGGGAACAGGTTTCAACATTTTCTTGAAGAATAACTGTACTGAAAAATAGCTGTCTTTCCAACTGGGGGAACCACAATGGAAAGACTCTCCCTTATCCAGATTCCAAAACTGAAGGATATGGATTGCAGTTGCCACCTTGTGATGACTAAAGCAAATTTAACACACATAAAACCACCAAGTAATTGGCAGTTTTTCCTGTTCACAAATACTCTGTTAAAAAATGTACACCTTATTCCTAGTCTAACTGAACTTCCAGACATTACATTTAGTTCTCCCTTTGTCTTGCTACAGTTGAAGAACTGTCTTACCAAATTTCTGTTTGTTATGGTATGCTTCTTAGGGACTAGGCAAAGCCCCTCTTTATTCCTCTTGTTAACACCAAACAGATTGAATTCCAGGAGGTTTTCCACAATAAGACATGTTTTCAACGACTCCAGTCATTCCTGAGATATTTGTGGTTCTCCCCAACCCTTCTCCAACTGAACAGTCTTCCAGTAACAGTTATGCAAGTGTATTAACAATTACTACAGAAAGGTAATACAACTGCTTCCTTCTTATAAAGCCCTTCATTGCTTATATGTCAGTATACTGTAATCTTTTGATTCTCAAGCTCTCTTGAAAAATAGTGAATTCCTTGTTTGAGGCTTCCTGTAAGATTAACCATTTAGCCAGGATATTATGAGCATTTTCATTATTGGGAAGAAGGGATGATCCAAAGGAGGTGAGGAAAAGGCTAATTTGGAGGAAACCTCTGGAGGTTAAAAAAGGGAGCTTGGAAAAAGGACTGAAAGGGCAAAGCAAGGTGAACCTAAAACATCTTACTGTGGAAAACGGGGGCAGTGTTTTAGTTTATTGATGTTGCCTGGTAAACTGAGTTCACAAGTGCAAATGAGAAATCATACATAATGAAGTCATTACAGGGGCTCTAACACTGGGCTCCATTGTTAGTGTGCCAGTAAAACTGACTGATTAATCTAATTCCATATAACAGCAGAATAAAACAGCTGCAAACAAGGAAAACCTTGGAAATTAAATGCTGGAAACATTTATAAAGTAAAAGCTAATGCTAAGACAAATGGATTATGTATCAACTATGGGGATGGAAAACAATCTGCATGGGAAAAAAAGAAACTGAATCACTAGGACAGTGGTGAACAGTTGTGAAGTATGCGCTATCTAAAACAATTTTAAGAAAGAGTTTTAAAATACACTGCAATAATCAAAACACTGTTTATTTCTAACCTCCAACTTCTTTCAGTATGCAACAGTCTGTGAGCTTTAGTTTGGTGGGGTAATAGATCTGGTTGAATCAAGACCATTCTGAGGTACAATACTCACTTTTTACATGAAATACCTAAGTAATGTTTCTGATAAGAAAGCTTCTCTTTGCTGCACTTGTTCTAGTTTTCAAACTTAAGTTCCTAGGTATATTGCATTGTAAAACTTCTGCAAATTACAAGGTGTATAACTGAGTCAAGCACTGTTCCTCGATTTTTAAAGGGAGAACAAACTTCCCTACTCATAAGCCCCACCCCCCCATAAAAAACCAAAAGGAAACTGCTTTGATTTAATCATTTTTGTTCTTCCATCTGTAAGACTTTAAAGGTTATCTGAAGCAAAGAGAGATTTGCATCACAGCATCTAATCAAATATGACTCATAATAAAGCTGCTATTACACACTTATTAAGACTAAGTGTTTAAGAAACTTACAGCTTTCAGCTAAACTTGCTTTTCACAAACTCAGAGGTAAAGCTACTCACGACTCCAGGATGAGGACAGTCATGCACACTGGAACAGTACCTTTTACCTCTACATTTTATCCTGTCTTTGCCCTTTTCCCCGTTCCTTTTTTTTTTTATAATTCAGCAGCAAATAACCCTCCCATCACAGAGATATAACTACATATAATCATCAAGTCACTTTACCAGGGGTTTCCACTATCTGCTGCAATTTCTACTGTAAGTTGAAAAAAATGTATCATTTCCTAACACTCCCCACTGCAGCCACTGCAGTATGTCTTGGTGGTGAACAGATTAGGGGATGTACAGCAGCACCCTACAGTCCTTGGTCCTTTCCTCCATAGTTCAGGCATGCTGCTAACTGCTATGAAATAAATCTGCTTTCTCATGGGTTTGGGAATAAGGAAGCTTCTAGGAAGAAGGAATGAAAAGGAGGTCATTCCAAAAGCAGAAGATGCCATACACACCTTTCCATATTCTCAACATAAGCACAAAGCAATTGCTTGTCCAGGGACAGTTAGGTCTAAAATAATAATCTTTTGGAACTAAGTAAACTCTCAAGCTGTGCAGGACAATTCTCCCTGTTTGTAGCCCTTTAAAAATTATTTAAAATCGTCAGATAAGTATCTGACATGTTAAATTCAAGTTTCCTGTAAAGGATCTAGGTAACTATTCAATATATTAGAGGTGTAAGTATTTACTGGGATTAATTACTTAGGAAAAAAAAAGGATTAACTAAGATTTGAAAAGAATTTCAAATGCTAACACAAAATTCCGGAGAAGCTGAATGTAAAGATAAGACTAAAAAACATCTAAGCAAAATAACAAAACAAACAAAAAGACAACCTAAAAAGAAACAGGTAACTGCAGCAAAAAATCACCAGTTTTGACAACAGCAGGCTCAGAAATATGAATTTACCCCCCTTTCTACAGTATAGTGTGCATTGTAAAGAGAGACTAACCCTGAAATGTGTGATCAGATGACCTCAAGAGAGCTGGAGCACCACTCTGCATTTAGTCCATTTTCTTTCTGAATACACCCTATAATTAGAGAACAGTTCCTCATGCTGCCCCTCCCTTGAGCAACTAACGTTCAAGCATTCACAGAATTTTAGAGCAGTATTACCTCTGGCAGTTGACAGAAATATTTTTGCCTTAGGATGGTGCAATGGATAGCATATGATCTTCAGTCTAAGACAGGAAAATAGGAATAATCTTGCATGCCTTTTTATGTTTTAAAGCACACAGGACATACACTAGGAATGTGGACCCACAAAAACCATTTAAAAAACTCCACAGTTCTACTGCATAGGTCTAAAACCTTATCTTACAGCATTCTTCTAGTTTTGAAAAGAATAACTACTTTAGGATTCAAAATTCTTAAAAAACATACACCTGACCAGTACTCAGTGCATCTGGAAGCAACTGCTTTCATCATAGTTTACTCTGCCACTTATATATATGTAACACCTGAGAAATTGAGGGTGATGACACCTAGCATAGCTGCATATATGCAATAATAACTAAAGTACTATTAAAGATAAGAGAAGAAAGTAACACTGAGGCTTTAAAAGCATAGATGCTGCAGAGGTCTATACCATATTGCACCACTTGAATCACACCTTTCTTTATACTCGTTGCTTATGCATGCTGACAGGAGTCAGTCTGGGAAATAAATTCAGTAGATGTGCATTACAGTTGCAACACAATTGCATTTGACACACATTTAACAGAGTCAACAGGCAGTATCCCGTTACACTGTGAAAGCAAGCCTCAACAGCAGCAATTTGTTCTGGAAATACTTACTTCTGATGAGGTCACCATCAGTGCGATTTCCCCAGATGGACTGCTCTTGTATCTCTGCTTGTGTACTTTGATTACTGGAAGGCTGGTTTATGTCTTTATCTCCTGCCACAGTAGTCTCTTGGTCAGTTTTTCCTAAGTCAAAAGAAATTTCAAGATATTAGTTACTACAGTATTTTTTCTCTATGTGAGCAAAACAAATTTTTGAAAATTAAAAGATGGCATAAAATATAACTTTTCTTAGCATCTCTTTTTGTTTCCTTAGAATTAACTTCCAATAAAGTTGATTTTCCATTTGTTTTCTCATCTAGATCGATATAATTTCTCTTTAAGAAAGACTTTTAGTCATATTCTATCCAATCGTGCAAAATAATATTCAGCAGCTTCTGTAAGAAATTATAGTTGGGGGGAGTGTTTTCTTATTTACTTAGCTTCCACAAAATTTTCATATAAAAATTTGAATAGCTTTGTCACACAAAAAAAATGTCACATACTGTGGCTCTAGCGTATAAAAGCTATAGCAAATTCACAAAATTTTGTTCTGTATTTTTTATAATGAAACACGCAATCAAAGACAAATAGTTGAAACTTCAAAAGTGACTAGTACAAAAATTCAGAAAAATTATTATAATTACCTATTTTTCATTAAAAAATAGTTTTATAAAGCCACTGCTGATTAAAAGTCAACATTTAGCCAATAATTAGAAGAAAAAGTACTTCTTCTCTCCAAGTATGCATAAGATGCAGGGAAAATTCCATAGTATGGTTATTTGAGGGATTCTTCATCTTATTTCACAATGTAACAGATGTTGTTTTGATGATTTTCCCAGTTATCACAAGCAGACCAGAATTTCCTCAAACCAAGGTAAGTGACAGTTTTTATCTTTACTGCCATTAATGTTTTAATAATCAAATCCACACACAGAGATCTTTTTGTTCTTGATTGCTCCAGATTTTTCCTACTGGCATTCAAGGAAACATCTTCAAATCTGGGTTTACTTTGTTCATTATTCACAGCAACAGATTATCAGTTCATATTACTTACTCAAGGGATCTGTAAAACACTAAATATTTTCAGTCTCATGTATTTTTTTTAGTATGCCTACAACATTTAATATTTACAGTAAATCCAAATGAGCAACTGCTGAAAAGTCTGTTAGCTCTATTTATTTGTTTCAAACAAGAACATGTTTATAAATCCTGTATTACAGTGAATGATACTGTATCCTCTAGTAAAGCAATTACTCCAGTCCTGAGATACAGAAAAATCTCCTTTTGCTACTGTGACATAGTAAAGGTTAGTTTCTTTATGTAACCCACAGCACTTTGATTTTAAATCCTAACTTTCTGCCTTTGTTACCCACCCTATTAAACTGAGGCACTGAACATCACTCAAAATAATATATGCCATCTTGTGTGTATAGTAGCATATGCTTTCAAGCACTGCTGCTCCCCTTCTATCAATTTCCACCTCTGAAATGTCTGACCCAGCTACCTCCGTGGTACTTCGCTCTCAGGCCTCCCTCCCACCAACAACTTGTCAGTAGTTCTTCAAGCTCATCCTGAGAGGAACTGTTTCTCTGGGATTGGCATAGTTATTGAAATGAATGGGAGGATATTGACTTTAATGAGTTTTGCCCCTTGCCCTGATGACTTAATCTTATCTTAGATACTCATCCTATTAACATTAAAAAAAAAAACCAAAACCAAAAAAAACCCCACAAAACCCCCAACAAAAAGAACCACCCCCCCAAAAAACCCACCACCAAGCCAAACCAAAAAACAACAATAACAAAAACAACCCAAAACACAGTTTTTCAACCCCTTTGACAGACATCAGACACAAATTATTTCTGCCTGCTATCTATCAAATACAAATTGACTGTATTGAAGTATGATGACTTAGCCTGTGCAGTTAAGTACTAGGAGCAAATGTGTTTCAAAAGTGTTTCAAAAGTGTTCTGGAATGGACTGAATAAAAATAAGTAGTGTCCCAACAGAGCTAGTGTAAAAGTAGGCTGCTTTCCACAAACACTAAGTTTAAATGAGCTATTTTAGGAGATTTTGCTCTTAAATTACTTTACTACAGCAATGGCACCAAAATTACAATATGTAGCCAGCAGAGCGAGTACAGACCCACAGAGTACCTGTACACAATTCTCTTGTATAGGATATGACTTTGCAGAACCCTATTATTTCATGTAGTAAACAATGAGCGACTATAAGGAAACAATAATGTTAACATTATGGGGCCCTGAGTGTTCTAGATTACATTTTTATCTACGAAATCTGAAGGAGTGCAGAATACAATCAGTCATCATTATTCATACAAATTTATTTTTCATCCGTCTGCTTGTTTTCATTTCAGTATTTTTTCCTTTTTTTTCTCACTATCTAGGCTGTATGTGTATTTTTCATGTGCACTTTTATTATTCTAGCTGGATATGGTAAATGGCCAGTCAAGACCATGTAAACAATAATGAAGAAAGAAGCAGCAATACTAAAAAGTTTAAAAGAAACAATGCTGCAATTGAACACCAAACAATTTTGATAGGAAGTTCAAAACAATTAATATGAATTATCTCTTCTTTGATCTATTGAATTCACATGAAGACTTCCCCGTAAATGCACACAACAGGAACCTACACCATTAATCCTGTGTTTGGTATCTTTCTTTGCACTCCAGAATTGCCTGCTGGAGCAGTTCATCCTGACAGATGCTGCTCTATGGTGCGGTGAGCCCATCCTGGGCAGCAGCTAAGGACCACACAGCCTCTCCTTCCTTCCCCAGCCCCCAGCAGGGCAAGGGGAGAGAACAGAAAGAGCCAAGGGAGGAAACTCGTGGGTCAAGATATAGTTAAATAAGTGAAGAAAAGAGGGAGGAAAAGTAAAACAGGAGATGCAAAGGCAATCACTCACCAACTCCCACATGTAGACCGATGCCCAAGCTAGTCTCTAAACAATGGCTACCTCCCCTAAAACCTCCTCCCTTCATTTTATCACAGAGCATGACATTCTATGGCATGGAATAGCCCTCTTGTCAACCTGAGCCAGCTGCCTGGATCGTGTCCCCTCCCAACCCCAAGCCTACCCCCAGTCTAGTCACTGGAGAGAAGAGTGGGAAAGAAGAAAACCTTGACTGATGCTCAGCAAGTGCTGCTCAGCAACAGCCAACCCACTGGTGTGCTATCAACCTTGTTTGAGTCACTGTTCCCAAACACAGCACCACAGGGTGCTTTCATTGAAGAAAATTAACCCCATCACACCCAGACTTAGTTCAGTGGGGCTTTAGAAACAGTAGACCTTATGATCTCTTTATTTGAGTTTTTTCATAAATCACTTCTAATGTGTCAGACCACTGAAAACAGACACACACTGTTGTCTTGATTCGGTTGCTTTTTCTTGAATATGTACCACGTCTCAAGTTTTTGTACAAAGGAATTTATTGATTATTCCCTTATAACACACAGTTGATAATAGGATCATATTTTTTTTAATACTAGAGGTGCCATTACAACATACCAATTACAACCAGCCACATATGAAGACAGCCTCAAGAACACTCTCATCTTTTGTTGATGCCATTACTTCTACATTAGGTGCCCAAGAATAGTCACAACAGTAGTATATGAGGAATCAACACAAAGACCTTAGTCTGACAGAAGTACTAATGGATCTGGCCATAGACAAGTACGACTTTTTTCCACTGCATCTTCAAGTAAATTTGTAACACTTTTCTGTTTCAATCAAGCTTACCCTTAAGAATTCTTTCTGTAAGACTTCCTTAGTATTTTAGCTTCTGCTTCCTTTAGCACACCCTTCCACTCTCATGTGGCTAACCTCCAACACTGACAGCCAAGAAGAAAAAGAGATGCTCTTCTTAACAGTTCAAATAATGGAAAGAAAAGACTCATTATGTTCTGAGTCTGGCAGTGCTAAAGTATAAATCCAATCGCTCTTCAAAACCACAGTAAGTTACTCTAGGTCATGTCACAAAAGCAACACAGACTTCTTACCTACCACAGTTCAGCCCCAAACCAGCAACTTGGGTGGCTCTGTACTTCCCCTAAACTAACAGCAGTGCCAGGGCTGAAGAGCTTCTAGTCAAAAGCCCCAGGGAGTGACACCCACACAAAACACCCCGTGATTTATCCTGAAGGTAAGCATAGGCAGAAACTCTACCTGTCCAGAGACTGATGCAAGTTTAAGATTTAAATAAGTAAGATATGACATGCTCGTGAAGTATAGAATTGAGATGGCTAACAGCCACATTATATCTATGATACAGACAACTGGTAAGCCACTTAGTGAAAAAAAAATCTTAACCACCTCTCCAAATTATTGCTTTATTAAATAAGTGAATAAAGTGAATTACTGATTTTTCTCTATGGAATTACTAAAGTATATACAAATCATTTTTATAGTACATACATTCATTTTACTATAATCTTGTTATATTTATTTTTAAATTACACAGCAATACATATATTCCACAGAATAGAAACTTGTTTTCACCTTTGAGACTACTGTAATATTGATTGTTGACTTTTGTTTGAGTTTGGAGAATATGCCTCTGGTTACACACACTTCTTTGCAACATGACAAACAGACTCCACCAAATGAATGTCAGCAGTCTGGATTAGCAACAAGGCTACTATTACAACAGCCCTATCAAAAAGAAAACACATAGTCAAAGCTGTCAAGACAGACCTATGTATATTAGGCAAAAAGGGTATACTGGGCAATCTCCCCCAATTTCTTCCAATTCTTCCTTCTGAGTCTTTGGGAAGTTGCTAGAACATACGTCAAACTAATTCCTGAAAAATTCTTAGACCATCCCAGTGAATCATCTCTCTTTTCAGAGCTATATTTGTGTATCCTTCTCTATAATTTAGAGGATATTAAGTGGAGGTGAAATTAATACACAAAACTGATAGAAAATACAAAAAAGGTAGGTAATGGATGTGTATTTGCATGACACACCTCAAAGAGCTCAAGTCTTTGACAAATAACCAACTTTTCTTCTCCAAATGCTCATCCATTTCTACATTCATACTCCAGCTGCCCCCAAGAGCCCCACCACATCTTCTTATTCAGAAATGGGTCTCCATGTGTTCATACACATGGTATCATGTATCATGAAGTAAGTAACATATGCAAAACAAAAATGGAAACAAGTGCCCACATTCAGTGGACTTCATGCCCTCAGACTGTGACTGGCAGCTGATTCTGTTCATTAGATGACACATAACCCTATATACTGACTCAGCCGTCACTTCCAAGAATGTGAATCATAAGAGTGCATGACTAGCAAAATTACACCCTGGACTTGAGAAACAGGTTTAGAGTTTGTCTATAAAATTTATGAGTTTGTACATAAAATGAATTTAATGAATTCTGCTGCAACAACCAAAGGCTTTGCTGCTATGACACATTCATTTTCTGTTCACCAGCGATGTGGTGGACTGCTCCAAATAGCAAGTAAAGAAAAAAACAACTGCTGGGAAAGGCTTCTGGAAACCTGAGTGCATTATTCTCATGAAGGAGAGAGAAATAAGCAAAATGGACTGGCACAGTGATCACTGCGATTTCCAAAACTGCAGTCACAAACAGTTCAACAGTTTTACAGCTTAGGGACGGAGGCAAAATTTGGAAGCATGGCAAAGTTACTCAGGCACCTAAAGTTGACCCAGTTGTTGGGATGAATCCTCAGAAGGCCTCAGTTTATCCTATAACAAGCAGATGCAGACTTAAAAATACATGTACAAAGTTCAAATCATCCCAAAGGAAATTTTGTCCTTCAAAGCAAAGAAAAATTACAAAAGAAAAACATTTGCCACAAAACATGAACACAAATGCATAAGTAGATCTATGAGGAATAAAAAAGTCAAAGAATGTTTCCAAAAGGAAATGTAACAATCAGTTTTCTGTCTCAAGCCTACAATAGTTGGGAGGGATTCTGAAGAGCATGTGACAAACACTGCATTTCTACACTTCCTCTGTTCATTAATGACCTTGCTGGCAAGTAACCACCAAGGATACTACTTCCTACTGAAAATCCCACTGTTCACAACAATAACACAAAGAAACCCTGATAATACCACATTTCACAATCTAATCATTAACAGTAACACCTACCATCTACTTCAAGAAATGCCTAAAACTTTTAGGCATTTTACATAACAAATTAAGTTCAACAGTTTGTATGGCAGAATGCCTATCCAGCATTTGCCTGAAACAATCTCATTTCATTAAGAACATCTAATTAATATTGATAATCCACAAATTATGGAGTTGGAAGCGTCCAATTAGATGTTTGATTGTTTTAAAAGAAAAAGAAAAATTATTTGGATTCAATTTAATTTCAGTGGCTTTCCCTTAAATGTCTCATTGCAGCTTTCAATAGTTGCAGAAGTGCCACAGAAAAAATTAGTTTCTCAAAATTAGAGCAATTTAACTGAGCAATTTTTTGGAAAACTTACAAAGAATTTTCCAGGTGCAAGCTCTGGTATAACTATGAAAGTACTAGAAGTTTGACAGCTCTGAACAAATTTGAGTCATGATAAATTTAAAATGAACAGCAATGTGAAAATAGGTATTCTGCATTATTTTAAGTGCTACAAAGGTCAAATACATAAGTGAAAACTTTCCAAAAATAATCAAACTAATTATGCAGTCAGTTATGAATGTATGTCATTCATCCTAAGATGTTTCACATGTATACAAAACCAGTTTCATGGAAGTGTTAAGCAATGCTTGGCAGCTATGGCTGTATTAGCAACAGCATGGGCCAATAAAACTGGGCCTGTACAGTGAAAGAGTTAACTTTAAGGATATTCCATATTATACATGTTCCAGGGGCTTTCTACTTTGAACTAGTTCTCGGATTTAATCTCAAAGATTGAAGGCTTACTAGTGGCTGGAGTGTATTAGGCACATTCCTGCAGCTTTCAGATTATTTTGAGCAAAAGGAATTCCATCCAGGTCACTCCCTAGGATCACTCCACAATGCAAATCAAAGTAGAGGCAAACAGATTTACTTCAAAACTGCAAGGCTGATCCAAATAAAAACAGTAGGATAACACACTCATAGCTGGATGTTACTTATTAGGAAAAAAGCAAAAAAAACCCAAAACAACAAAAAATAAGTGTTTAAAGCAAAGAGAAATCTAACTTCTGAGAGCCCGGAGCTGAATTTAAGAAGAATTACTGTGATATAAAATAAACCTGTGATATAAGACGGAACAAAAATATTTCAAACTTGATACAAGACCTTTACAGTCAACTCTATGAAATACAAGTCTATCACACCCATGTGGGCATGAATCACTTCACTGGAACAGTATGCACATGAAACTGAAAGCAGACATATACTTTCATGACAAACTAGAGTCAGACATCTATTTACCAAAGTTTTAGATATTTTAGTCAGTAATATTAAATAAATGCCCCAGTACCAGCACACAGCAATGAACCAACACAGATTCTCTCAACTCTTGTCAGATAGCAAGAGAGAACACAATTACAGAAGAAATATTTGGTAAACTGAGCAATCTGAGTACACTGGTTGAATATTAAAATAAAAATATATTACTCATAACACAGAGGCGTTGCTGCTAAAGTGGAATAATTATTGTGATAGCCATCATTGTTGCCCCAAGAACGTCCAAACATTCCCTGCATTAAGTCTTTTGTCACCCAATCTCATCTAGCCATCAGATTCCTTTAGTGCTCCTCATGAGGAAAACAGTTAAGCACAGAAAACATGATGAGATTAGAATCACATTCTTGAAGAGGAGTACTTTGTACATTTTCTGAATGGAAGTATTAGTTGCTGCATATGGTTTCTTGAGATAGCAAATCAGAACTGCCTCTCCATCCAGCAGCAGTAAGATGATTTGAACCAGGGAGAACAATCATTTATAAAATCTGACCCTTGATATTTCTACTAGATCTCTCCATCCTCCCCCCTCCATTACAATGAAAAATTCTATTTCCATCATCTAAAGAGTTATCATTGTGAAATTATCAGTCTCAATTTCATAATAAGTTAATTATAATAATTATTGTTTTGATTTTCTTTTTTAATGGAGAAAGCTAAATATTATTCCTTTGTTATTCTAGGTTACAGTTAGTTACCAAAAAGCAAAGATAAAAGCATTCCAAATAATTTATAGATGACAATCCTACATTTTCTAAAATGTGGCCTGATTCTCTAAATGTAGTTCCATGTCCACTGAATTTTTCTCTTGTGTTCCATGGTTTATACAAATGCAGAGGATTTAATTTTAAAAGTCTACCCATAGTCCAGGCAATAATCACATCATAACCTCTAATACATGAAACATTTTCCTTAAAGCAAAGAGTCCAATGGTCACAAATTGCCACAGTCCTTCCTCAGGGACATTATTTTGGTACCTATCAGTTGAGAAATACCTGATCACAACAAAATTGAAGTGGTCGGAGCAGAGGCATGACACTATTCACTGACTACATAATACAAGTAGATGTAATCATAATTTGGTTCCAAGGTCCATGAGCTACAGGAGAAGAAAGAGGGCATCACCAGGATCTTGAACAAGGGTGCATAAGTAGAGCTGCACTTTTGGAAGGATGTGGCAGAAATTAATATGATTGCAGAAATCAGGTTAAATCTTCCATCCTGCAGTGTCTCTTAGAGCAGCAGACCCCACTGACACAGATAATGGTTTAAAGACTGAAGTTGAATTTTGACATTGACACAAAAGAAGATGCCATGATTTCATTTGCTCTCTCTCACAGCACACTAATTGTGTAGGGGCGGCAACCAGGCTCTCACTAATATTTATGCATTTATTCAAAAATGAACTAACAAGGAAGAACAGTGACAGGGGAGATGCTGAGAGAGCATATTGGTTAAAGTAACCCAGAAAAATTCCTTTAAATCATGAAAGACAGAGCATACAACATCTGTAGGCCAAACTATGCCTAAACCCAGTTTTCACCATGTCCACAACTAATGAATATCCCTGCATACTGCCTAAGTGTTATTGAGTTTGTCTGGTCTTTAATTACATTGTGGGGTAGCCATTTTTGAATATTCAAAATTCAACTGAAGTTTCTTTTCCTTTCATGGAAAAATACAATTAGTCTTCAGCATCTGCATGTATATGTTACAAGCAAAAGGAGCACTTTGTATATCTCGATTTCTTGATTATATCTCACAGAACTACAGAAGAGTGAAAGTTTGTTCCCAGGATATAAGGTATCTATATCAAGGTTAAACATGTTAAATATGTTAAACAAATATACAAAGCACATTAAAGTATGCTGTTACAAATGAGAAATTCCTTCTAATTAGAATGCACTTAATACTTTATTATACATACAAGATAAGCCATCTTTTCCTGATTAAGGAATCTTTAATTCTAGGTCAACCCAGATTTCAAGTATCTCACTGTAAATATACGAAGTCATTTGTAGGTCAACAATATGAACTTCAATCAAAGCTTTTAAAATTATCTGCAGATTCTAGAGGTGTAATTTGGGATGTTCTGGGAGCTGAATAGAAGGATAGGGGCTGTTGAAAGTCCCAGACATACTATCTTAGTTCTCCAGTCCTGGAATATCTGAATTACCTTACCCTGTAACCACACACCACGAAGCTGACAACAGAAATGCTGGAATATAGACTGGAAATGTTATGAACTCACCTTTTCCTCTTTCCACCCCCACTTCCCCAACAGACTTAGACTAGAAAAAAATCAACAAATATCCACATTAAAAATCCATATTATCCTTAAATCTAAGTTCATTAGAATAAAAATTATGTATTTGGATGCTGAATTCTGTTAAAAACCAGCTTTGTCTTTATGTGAACTGTATGTAAGCTTTAAAACCATGTGCCTTGATAGGTGTGGCCAGTGAGCAAACCATAATCATAATGCTTGCTTGTACCTTACTGATGCCTAAGAAAGCTGTGAGGTTTAATTGTGTCATTCGGATTTTCTGCACATTACTTGTCAGGGAGAGATCAGTATTTCTTTACTTTTCCTTAGAAAAAAAGATCATGTATTTAAAATCATACACTTCATAGCGAAAACTCACTTTGAAGTGGCACTGTGAGAATGAGACCCCTTTCCATGCTAGTTCACTGACTTACAACTTCAGTAACTTTGATGTATGGCCTACATGCAGAATTTAACCAGTGTGGCCAGTTGACCACATGACAGATGAAAACACCACACTGAAAATAAACACATATCACAGGTACTGATGGTTCTGGCAAAAATGTGATTCTAGCAGTTCAGTTACACATGCTTGATCTTCTGCATTTAACCTTTTTTATTATTATTTTTTACTGTTTAGAAGTTATGAGTCATTCTCTAGGACAAAAAAAACCCCATCCAACAATAAGATAAGTATAAGCCAACTTGCTACGTCTCCCTGCCAAAACATTTTTTACTTAGCTACGGATACTTTCTGGTTTCTGAAAGGAGTCTTCAACTTTGATTACACATAGCTATTGATTTTCCTGGTTACAAAAACAAGACTGCATCTTTAATCCACAGTTGCACAACTGTGTTACCAGGCTCTGCTCCAGTTAACCAGTAATGAATAAAGTTACAGTTCTTGAACAAGATTATTTGTCTGTTTTTCAGAGACTGTTTAATCTCCTGTGAGAATTCTGGAAAACCGTAGCTGTAAATGAATAAACAAAAAAAAGTCTCATCTTCACAGACCAGGACTTGACAGGCAAACATACTTCTCAATTTTGAGAATAACCCGCAATACACCTTGTCAGACTTCCCTACATGAAAGTGATCAGAATATAAATGTATGTTGTTCAAATAAGACATAACTTAAAGATTTTATCTTTAAGATGAATGTACTTTTGAACAGCTGATAGGAAACAAGTTATATTCTCAGAAACTGGTTTTAGCTGCAGCGTCACAGAGTAATCTAAGAAAAAAACAGCAAAGTGACCTCCAACCTGAACAATGCTCGTGCTATTGGATCAACCCTCCATAATTTACTTCACAACCTGGAAGGACAGCTTTACAGGAAAGAATTTCTAAACACAAACACAAAGCTGAAGAAAACAAAAGCAATTTTTAAGGAGCAACATCTGCCTCTAAATCACTGCAGTTTTTCAAGTACTGAAAATCAGTGCTGAGAGAAGCAGATTTTTTCCTTCCTTTTTATTTTTTTTTCTTTTTTTCATGGGAACTTCGGGTTAAAACAATAAAGTGGTGAAGTGAAAGTGCTACAGAGATACACTAAAGAGGGGAGGTGAAAGAAAAGAGGGGTTAAAACCCACAAATCAAATCAGTAAATGTATCATTCAAATACAAGGCGCAACAATTACAGAGAAACTTTAAAGCAACTTACCTCGAGGGAGAGAGATCAAAGAGCTGTTTTCAGTCGGAGCTTGCTCTGGCCCTCCAGGCCCCGGAGGAAGAGGTTCTCTCACTTGGGACATCTGCCAGCTCTCTCGCCGAGTAACAGAGTGCCTGCACCCCTCTCCAACAAAACTAACACGCGACCCTGAAGGAACAAGCAAATGAAAGAACTCGTTAATGTATTTTATGCAGAAAACTTACGGCTCGGGGCGAGGGACTGAAGAGGGACAGTAGGGAAGCGGCGGCAACTTCGCGGCGCGGCGGCGGGCGCGCCCCCCGCCCCCTGCAGCGAGCACCCGCGGGGCCGGGGG
>VZRQ01005622.1:230080-246899 GCA_013397975.1 Machaerirhynchus nigripectus
AGCGACGGGCCCGCGGGCTGGGCAGGGCTGGGTTGCGCGGGGCCGGATCTGCGGGGCCGGCCGGCCGGCCGCGGGACGCCTTGCTGCCCCCAGCCGAGCTTCCAGCCATGGAAATTCCCCCAGGAGACTGTAACCCGTCAGACAGAAGTAGGCAAGAAGGGGAAAAAACCCCCAGGAGGATGTGAAAGGGAGGCTTTCGTGCCTGGGCAGGGTTTGCAGCTGCAGCGCTGGCAGCCGTGCAGGGCACGCTGCAAGGCGCAGCCGCTGGCTCCCAAGTTGGCCGCGGTGTTACGGGTCGGCCGCCACCAGTTGCGCCTCGGAGTGCGGAGCGGCACGTGGAGCGCCGCAGGCCCCTGCTGCCCTCCGGCCTTTCCACGCTCCGCCGGGCCCTGCTGGCGCGGCCGACCTTGCTACCCCTGCCCCTGGCTGGTAACATGCAGATATGTCCATTAAAAAGACTTCACAGCGGGCACACAGAAATACTCAAAGAACAAGAAGAATAGAACAAGCAGGTTTTAGGAGTAGAGCCCTAAACTGCAAGCTACTTCCTCTGCTACCATCTGCCAAGCAGTGTCACCTGGACTTTCTGCATATACGAAATACATTTCTTTCCCATGGCACAATCTGATGTGATCATCAGTCTCATGCTCTTGTTCTTGCCCACAACATGGGGTACTGCAATTATTGCTCGCATATGTGCTGGTGTCCATAAGCTACATGCTTTGCTGTGCTTATGCTATCACAGTATGTCACCTTTCTTGATTGAAGTGCATCCAGGTTTAAAATGTATTTTGCTTAAAATTTACAAGCAATTTTTTTTATTATTATTTAGTAAATATGCCAGCTTTACTGCTGGTATGTCTCGTTACAGTGAGATATTTAGATATATTTTTTGGGAAACAAAACTAGGAAGATAAAATATGCAAGTTATAGACTATCAGCATCATAATGTAAGAGACTATAACTGATAGGTATTTATTTTGATATCACACATGCTAAGGAATATGCTCAGGTATTAAAAGTGAACTTCTTAAAGTTTAGCTTTTCCCTGACATGCTTGCAAAACTACCAGGATAAAGTGTAAATACCTGACTAGGAGCCAGTTCTGTGTGAGCTCTACACCCTTCAGGGCTAACTCTTATTTCAGAAGTCAGCAGTAATTTTGCACCACTGTACAGCTTTACTGTTGTCATTGCTGACGCAAAAGAGAAGTGTGATGAAAGGTGCATATGCTTTACTCTGAAAAATACTATAATTTTTAAGTATTTCAGTAACCTAAAGTGTTCTTTGGTGCAGCATAGTCTTTCTTTAAACATTTATATGGCAAAATGGGAAAAAAAGGTGTTTTATGTAGGAAAGAAGCTGTGTAAAAAAAATCCATTTGGGGCACAGAAAGCTATTATTTTACTGTGTAATAATAATATTGGTCTCAATATCTACACTTTTCATCTATGCAAACATTGCATAACTTTCCCTAGTCCCCTCTGCTGTCCTGGGGGCAGAGTGGTCAAGACATAAGGTAGAATGACTTACCTCAAACTCCCAAGTGAGTCAGTAGCAGAAGAAAGGTTATGACTCACTCTCAACGTACAAGCTTGTGTTTTTCCCTCTGAAACTGGAAACACAGCAGAGAGCTGTGGGAGGAGCGATAATTTAGCCAACCACACCCTGCTTCCAAAATATTTCATTGGATAATAAATGCCTATGAAGAGCTGATACCACCCAGGGTTGGTATTTTGGTGGGTTTTTTTAACCTTATCTACAAAACCCACATGGTAAACTCCATGACGCTCAGTTTATCTTCTTTAAAAAGATGATGGGATGAGTTCACCCGGACATGGTTCAGTTGAAGAGTTTAAAGCAACTAAGTGAATTCACAGGATCTTCAGCAGACATTACAACTGATGCAGTTGGAGGTAGTCCTAAACAGAATCAGGTTAAGAAAAGGTAAGAGAATTCAATACACAAAAAGCACAATTCACTGAAATAGTACATTGAAAATATTGTGCAATGCACAACACATTACATACCAAAGGCTGTGATTGTAAAAAGATGGGTCCAGATGCAGTGCCTTTTAATGAGATACCACAGACAGGCAAAGCTCATTGGCATAAGCACTTCCTGACAGTACAATATACTTCAAACAAATACTCAGCAAATCTAAAATAATTATTCTATTACTTTCCTGTGAAACAGTCATTTTAGTGTCATTCTAAAATATTATGGAAAATTTTTAGGAAGTGGGCAGTTCAGACACTAACATAGTAGGCAGTTCAGATACTAACACCAGCAGCCTTTCAAGTAGGCTACAAATTTGAGATATACTGTATCTTACTATAGCAACTGAGTTATAGGCTGTTGCACATACGTATAGTCTTCCATTGCTAAACCATAAAATTCAGGTCTTGAAGGCAATTAATGGCAGATTTTGGTACTGATGTGAAGAGAAATTCAAAAGCCTTGTAAATAGAAAATAAATACTGTTTGTAGGCAAGTTAAAACTTCGTGAAAGAAAAAAAAAATCCTACCAAAATTCCCCCAAACCAAAACAACCTAAAAAACCCACAAAACCAAAAACCCAAAGAAACAAACAAACAAACAAAAAACCCAACAAAACAAAACAAAAAAAACCCCACAAAACCACACCCCACAAAAAAAACCCACACACCACCATCACCATGAAAAAGCCCTCCAAGTTTCTTTCTCTATTAAAAAAGATTCTTTAAAACACAATTCTATTAAAAGTGCACAAAATATAGAATATAATCATATGTCTTCAATACAAAATTGTTTATCACCATTTCCTAGACTGAGCTCCTACACAAGCCATACAAAAGGTATTACCTGCAGTCAAAATAGACTTGTCACTGAACAAAATAAACTGCTTTAGAAAGATGCAAGTTGTTTTTTTTTTTAAGTAAACCCACAACATTCCAAAATTAACATCTGCAGAGGTTGTTTACTCACATTATTAAAAACTGGAGCTATATTTCTAGCTTGAATTTTCCAAGGCAAACTTTTCGTGTTTGTGGGTTTTTGAATTTCAGGTAGTTTGTGTTGGATGAAGTTGTGGATAGCAGAGATGCCCATCTCAGAAATGCTTTGGAGAAATTGTGCATAACTCTTCAAATAAAAAATATAGTCAATAGCTACTACTTAAGGATCAATGAAGGTCTAGGTACTCAAATTTTCCCCCATCCTAGCACTACCCTTTCCTTCCCCAGGCTACTCTTTAACTGATGATGATTTCCTTCTGTCAGGAGGAACAGAGGAAACCGAAAACATTTTACTTCCGTCTTAACACCCTTAAATAGTTCTGAATAATGGATAATAGTTATTTAATCTTTTTGTCACTGATTGCTTGTACCTGAGTACCTGTGAGTTCAAGTTACTCTTCTGCTGTCTGACAACATGAACTTTGTAATATGTAATTTTAACATACATGTTTTACTTCACCAGTCTTTTCAGTATTAAGATCATGGCAAGATCTCTGTCCTAAGTATTTTATAGTGCAGCAATGCTGAAATGGAAAGACAGTTGTAGTTGCAAGGACTAAATAATAATAAACTAAATTTGGAGTTAAAACCAAATTATTTTGTAAAATAACATAATTACAAGTGACACGGTTTGGGTTTTTTAATTTACTTTTTTAAAAATATAGATTAAAAGCAGAAATACCCACAATATATGTATAGCAGGACAGTAAAAGAGAATTTGAAGATCACTATCATGCTTGGTTTGGAGTACTTTTGGTCTCTGGTGTTCACGACCTAGCTTGTATATTACCCTTCTGCAAAGCACCCTGTATAAAGCCATGTAAATTGTCAGGTGCCGGGGCAAAGCTGGCTGCAGCTGTGTTGCAGATGAGTATTTGTACTTCATAAAGCACAAAGTGCTGTGGGATTGATGGTGCCTTAGACACCAGCTGGTCCTAACAGGGCAACCAACCCCTTTTAGGCCAAGGAAATCCACCTCCAAAGAGCACTAGCTCAGAAACAAATAAACAGTTGAATGTCTAAAATGAAACTAGAGATATGCTGATTTAACTCCTTCTGTAACCATAACTGGAATAAAGATATGCATTATTTTTTAGAGAAGCAAGTTGTTCCAGTAATGCTGTACCTGGGAGCAAGAGGTTTTTCTCCCATAAACAATCCTTATCCAGGTTTCATGTTTTTCTGCCGTGGGATGGACTCCACAGTGGGGAGAAAGGGAATATGAGGCTTAATGCTTTCTGCCAGCTCAAGGTATTTTTCTCCTTTTTGTTTTTCTGTTTATACTAAGTATATGAAATAGTTTGTTTCTGTAAAATGTTGTCTAACACAGGTGGTAAAGATTTCAGTAAAATTGATAAATTATTAAGTAAAACAAAGAAGATTCTCTGTGATTAATTATTTCTGATGTAACTCTAATGAAGTTCAAGGAGTTGCATGAAAATTATTTCAGCTCAACAAGCTTTGTCCTGCTTAGGGCGAAGCACATCACATGGCCTGGCTTATGGTAGTTTCAGCTATTCTTTAGCAAGCTCAAGCAAGTAGCTCACTCAAGCAGGTAATCGATCTCGTGAAAAATAACAGATCATATATTGAGGCACGCAAAATGACGTTTCATCACAACAGAGTGTCAACTAGTCATTCATTACATTCCTACAAATAAGTCAAGAAGTGTTCAGTATACAATTACAGCTGTGCTGGATTGCAACAGTTAATTAATTTGCATATATTCATTCAGTTATTCAGCTTTTCACTTTACAGTTAATATTGCACCTTCATTAATAAAAAACTTATTTAGGACATCAGAAGAAACTTAAAATTCAGCAAAAATTAATTTTTCAAATTCTGCACTGGTTTCTAAGGCATTGAAGATTATTTGGAGCTTGTCTTGACATTAAAGATCGTCTCAGCAAAGGAAAGTGATGGACATCAGTATCTTTTGAGTTAACCGGGCAGGAATTTTAAGGGAATATTGATTAAAAAGTGTAGCTATCTTAACACAGAATATTGTAATAGGAATAATATAGAGACTTAGTAAATTTATAATCACTTAATGAATTTACCTCAAACATTTAGTCCTAATAATCCCAGAGGCTGTATTTATAGCATACCAAAAAAACATTAAACAAAATATTTCTGATGCTTTTCAGGTTAATGAGGCTCCTTTGCTTTTGCAGCCTGAGAAGTATCTGGATCTGGCATTATTCTACATTAGTATTTCATGCACATTCCTTACAATTGTGAGTATTCATGAAATTTACATTACCTTTTCTCAGCAGTATCAAACTAATCGCCAATATCAAATGATGTTTAAAAATACACCTTATCTAGAATTCTACAAAACCAAAAATATTTCCATGTGAATAGAATATCTAATCAATCTGTTCCCAAAAATTTTAAAACTGAAAATACTAAACCAAATATGTTTTACAAATAGAATAAATAATGCAGTGGAACAGAAAACTATATGTTATAATGCTGTGTGAGATCATAGTAAAACATCCTGAGATCTATAAAAATTTAGTTAATTTTGTACATCTTTAATAGGACTTCATAATACAGAGTACAGATGCTCGTTCTGAGCTGCAAGAGAGTACACTGTGAATGAGTATTAAAAATATTGTGCATTCTGTCTTATATTGTCATAGTATAGAATACTCTTACGTACATCTTGTGTATTATTCCTCATACATATTCAGAGCATATAGTGTAACCGCTCCTTTGGAATCACTAACATGTAAGCTGTGAATGTGTATTAACAGCCAAATGCATTTGCATATTGTGAGTCCATAATACTGAATGCACAACCAAATCGTTGATAAAAAGTCATTGCCATACATAGAAACAGAATTTATTTTCTCATGCTTCTCACTCACAACCGTGCTGTCTTGCACAGTCATTTCTCACCCATATCTTAACAACTGAAAAAAGGAAAAAAATACCAGTACCACAACAATTCTGGGAATTATATTTTTCTTGAAGTAAAATATTTCTGAAGGTTTTTGCTCTGTATCATAATCAGTATTTCCTTTAATTGCCTGAATATATGTGCTCCTGGTTTTTCATTTTGGTATCCATATAAATGACTGGACTAAAGTCTTAGCATCAAGTGCTCATTCAGATAGTACATGTAAAATGCAGATCATAGGAAAAACAAACACAAATATAAACCTCAGTCTGTTCCACTAGTATTTTTAACCATCACAATTTTGTTTATTTGTATATTTGCCTAAAATAATGGGGGGTTTTTCCAGCCAGGAACATGCAACTCTCTAGATTGAGCAGAACTATATTTACAAAATAATATTGCACAACATAATTACAAAATTTCATTTGGGTCAAAAAGTTATTGTTTGTCTAGGTTGACAGATGAGCATTGTGGAAACCCATGCAAGTAAGGATGGAAAAAGACACCCTCTTACTTCTCTAAAACAGGGAATGAAGGAAAATAGTCTTCTGCCTCAGTTTCTTACTTAGAAAAATGCAAGTTATACAAATCTTAGGTCCAGGTCTGATCTAATTCTGTCACTATGCTGCTAGGATGGGGATTTTCCCCAGGAAGAAAAATAAAAGCTAAGGACCAATTGACTTTTGCCCAGTTCCCTTCCTCATCCCATAGAGTTGCTGGAATAATTGGAAACCCACAAGAAGAAATTACCTAAACCATTTCAAGGACTGCATAGTTGTCACACTATTAGTTTTAGAATAATTTCAGGTGTATTATTTTAATAAGCAATACTGAAAGTTACTTTATAGTTCTGATATCATAACAGAGATATTAACTCCAAAAAGTATTCAGTTATGCTTTCTAGCAGTTAATGGCGATTCTAAACTACCTACCATGCAAGAACCAAAGATTTACACAAGACTGTAATTATACCTCAGCTAAAATACTAATAAAATCAGAAAACACAAACTAGACTTAAAGTGAATCCCATATGGCTGGCATTTTTGGATCCC
The DNA here is from genome assembly GCA_013397975.1 of Machaerirhynchus nigripectus. Classification (NCBI taxonomy): domain Eukaryota; kingdom Metazoa; phylum Chordata; class Aves; order Passeriformes; family Dicruridae; genus Machaerirhynchus; species Machaerirhynchus nigripectus. Next base: position 237,034 of record VZRQ01005622.1, read on the forward strand.
ATTATGGACATGCAGTCCTGCCCAGTGGATGATGGCACAATGATACTGTTCATTAATATGTGTAATATCTGCCACATATCATTGAGAGAGAAAGAATGTATGTATGTATGTTTGTATGTGGACATAAAATCACTGGAATTTTAGTGTTTTGCCTTTAAAAGAAGTTATTACATCTTAGTTTACTGTAGAAGCCTATTACAGTGTAAAAATTCCTTTATTTTCCTTTTACTTTTTCTGTGGTTTGTTTCAAACATTTTAAAGTATTAATGAAAATGCTGTAAAAGTCATAATGTTAGAGAGTAATTTTATTTAACATTGTTTTATAAGATCTATAAACAGGCTCCTGTAAACTTATAAAAACAGTTATTTTGAGGTCAGAGCTGTGGGGTTTTTTTCTTTTATTATTGTAAATAAAATAAGATGGTTTGTACTCGGTTGTATTATACTTCTAACATACTAGCTGCTCTCTCAGAGAATGTTTCACGATATAAATGCCAGCAGACTAAATTACCTTGATAATCAGTGATCAACATAAGCAAGTGAAATATTTTTCTGTAGTTTTCCAAAGTGAGCTTTATATTTCCTCAAAAAATTATTTGAATTTTTGACTTAATACAATTTATTATAGTTAAAGTAAAATTCTAATAACCATGAACTACAGCCAAGGAAAACTTAAGCAAGCATGGCATGGGTGCTTTCACTGTCAAATCTCTGGTGTTCCAGTCCTGGATCTCTGACCAGTTCCCTAGTTTTTTGGCCCAATTTTGTTATGTCAGTAAAAAATACATACATTTTTTTTTAAGTCGGATTTGATTATTAAATAGTGGTAACCAATACTGACCTGATCCAATGCTCTCCAGTAGTTAATTAAGGTTTCAAGCACTTTTACTCTGGTCTTCAAGAAGATTTGACACCTGTATTTTAGAATAAAAAATACATTTTTAATCAGTTTGCACCATAAATACAATTAAGGAGTAAATCAAGTGAGTAGCATAAATGCTAGTGCCATTCTCTCTCATGATTTTGTCACTTGCAGTGGCAGCAGGAGAGATTCCCACTGACTCCACTTTTCCTCACCTCAGCATCTGTCTGTTCCGAAACTAGAAATGGGAATGCTCCTCCTATGATCATCCCACACTGTCAGCGCAAAACAATAAATACTTCTCACCAAAATTGTAAATTTCTTCCTCAAATTGCCATTTGTGAGTAATGCCGAAGAGAATTATATAAAATTTAGAAAAGGGATATTGAAGTGCTCTCTCAAAATGCTATAATATTAATAAGGTCTTATTTTCTTGAAGAAAAAAACAAAATATGCACCTGGAAATTTACGTGAAGGAGCACTCAAGGCATATATTCAATATGTATTGCTTTCTGCCTGCCATTGTATATGGGATCAAGTATGCTAGGAATTAAAAAAAAAATTGTTACAATGGAAAAAGTATGGAAGTTAATCTTCAGAAACATAGAAGTTATCAGCCATTTAATTTTCTTGTTATAAAACTGTAGTTGGAAAAGAAAAAACATGAGGGTAAGCAGAAACACTAAAAATGCTGGTTTTCCCCTTTTAGTACCAAAACATAACTCTCTTTTATGTCATCCAAAGCTTCTAACATCTTATCACATATTAAATTCTACTACTGTATGAGATTTGTTATTGAATGAGAACTGATGATTAGCACCAAGGTGTCATGACACAGGAGAACAGTATAATACTTCTTAAAATAAAGCAGAAGATATTTTGTCTTTTTCTGAATGTAAATGGTTGAACTTGGGAACAATAGAGTGACTTAGGCCTCACATTGTTGAAAAAAAATCAGATTCTAGACCCATGGATACAGCAGTTTGAAAACTACTACAGTAATTTCCTCTATAGTTTGCAGGGAAATACATTATTTGGGAACTTGGTAAAACAAAGTGAAGAAAATGCACAACAGATTTCTATACATTCCCAATAATGTTTGTGTAAGTATCCGTCTAGACACCCATAGTTAACTACGCTCACAATGTGCATGCATAAAAGATATGCTACACTAGACCATGAGATTATACATTTATCCTCATTTGTGAAGGTGGATGCCTAGAACTCATGAGTGGAAAAAGATATGTTATAAAGTATTTAATCCTAATCAATATTTATTAAAGGAGACAAAGTAACAGTAGCACAAACCTACACTTCTTTACTAAAAAAACCAGCAAGCTGGACTTCTTATCATGCAATAATTAATGAAGTTTTATGATTTATTTTAACCCTGAAGTGTGTTTTTTTAAAACTCTAATTATATTAATGTACTAAAAGAAATACAACTGTAACTTAGTTTCATTAAGCATGACAGGCAACAATTTCAAAGACAAATGCTGAAACTTGTGAAAATTCCAAGTTCAGGTTGAAGTGACAATATGGTATCAATGGGATGGAATTGTGCTTCTCACTGCATTAATCAATACCAAAATTTATTTTTCAAAGTGTGAAGGATGATTAGTTTCATTAATTTATGACTAGATTCTTTCTACTTAAGTCTTTCTGTCTTTGGATTTCTGTCTTTCATTTCAAAATATTCTGTTTATAAATCCACAGCCAATCTCATAAAACATTACTGTTGGAAAAGAATCAGTTTTCTGCATACCATGTGCAGATCATGATATTGATCATATAACTAAGTCAATTAACATGGCTCTGTTAAAACTGGAAAAGTTTTACTATTGTCACCTGTGCAATACTCTATGCAAAATCAAAAGATTTACATTTGTTCAGTTTATGGTATCTCACTCATCTTTGCAAACCACAGGCTACACCTGCAATCCCCTAGCATAACGTAGATATTTAATTTCCAGTTGTGAATACATAAACTACTGAACCAAGTCAGCATTATATTTAGCTTAGTCGAGCCTGTATCAAAGGTCACAGATCTGAAGCTCTTGAGCTGGAACTGAGAGGATCCTGCCGTAAAATATTTTCATTACAGCTTTATGGTTCAAAACATAAACACGCACACTCCATGCTGTTATCCATAAATGGGGTTTGCTTATGTTGTACTTTGTAATAGCCCATGAAGTGGAATTTTAGTACTTTGGGATAAGTGAGTAGTTAAAAACTTTAATTTCCAATGCAGTTAATGAGAAGTGGTAAGGTGTGTGTACAGTAGACTTTTATGGACAGCTATCAGAAAAAATGTTTACAGCACCTGCATAGAATAAACAAATATTTGGACTATTTGTTCTAAGTGTGCATGAATAATGTATAGATGATAATTGATACATAAATTTAAATTTCAGAAATGACAAGAATGAAACCGTTTAATCAATCTCTTTCACAGTACTGTAAAGTCAATACAGGAAGGGTTTCTGGAGCAAACCATTAGCTCTGTATTGGGATATAAGGGCCTTTCCAAGTAAAAATATAGTTAGTACCAAGTATTAGACAGTGCTGAAACCTACCCCTGTGAACAGGTCTAAGCTTGCTAGGGGCAAGACCTAATGTAAACGACTGTGAACCCATTGGTAGCTTTCTCTGCTAACATCACATATTTCTGCTCTCTGCAGGTGGTGTAAGCTGTAGGCTATGGGCTGGCAACTTATATTGCTCTTTACATCTCCTGTGCATCTGGCTCATTATTCCAATAACCTGCCAAAATTCACATATAAGTGGGTACTGTCTCTTAAACTTATTAATCCAGTATGATTAAGAGACAGTGTTCATAGTGGAGGAGTATATGGGGCAATTTATGGCTTATGAGAGTGATTAAATGCTGAAATGGAACTGAAGCATTAGATAATCACAACAGCTATTTATTGTCGGAACATTTCAGCCACATGACTGTTTTTCCATCAGCCAGTAAGAGAAGCACATTTAACAAACAACATTAAAAAGGCAGATTTTTTTGGGTAAATGAAGGTTTGAGAGGCTCAGCTCATCTCCCATGAAGGGCAGGCATCGGTAAAATTTGTATAGAATTCAGGAGTATGTTCCTCTCCCTAGGAGCAGGGCTAAGGACAAATAATTGGCCGAGGGAGTTACCTGCATAGAAACTGAGGGCCGAGACTGAGGTGTGAACGTACGTGATTCGAGTTAGGATTTATGACTCATTTCATATTGCCGCTGTAAAAGGGTAACAATTATCATCTGCCAGACTGGCCTGTTAGCACATGTTGGAAACAAGTCCAGAGTGGCAGCAATTCTCCAGTCTCATGGGAACAAACCTGTTTCATTTATATCCCCAAAAGTATAGATGAAGTAAGGACTGACACCTTAGGAAGAGGCCACTAGAGATTTAGAAGGGAGGTTCTAGTGGAAAAATTTCCTAAGAGCTTAGAGAGGAAGTTGAAGTTGAGTTTGGGGGATTTTTTTTTTAGTTAGTTAATGTTGTGAGTTGTAAGTAAAAGGCCAATGCAAAGATATTACTTCATATTTATTTAGACAGTGAATACCAAGAAACTCAAAACATTCCCAACACAGTAGCCTGCTATATACAAAACAGCCATGTTTGGTTAATGTGGGGGTTTTTTACAAAGAAGGCATTACTGGTTCTCAGGTTAAAAGGAGGTAATATCTTCTGCAGCTGAACTACTAAACCCAAGAACGTTAGTCTGTAATCTGGTGATTTCCAGAACTGGGTAACCTAATCGGAACACGCCTAGTGACATTTCTGATCCTCATTCTCCCTCTTCCTCCAAACTCAAACACAGTCTAAAGCTGTATAAAATTCAACCCTCTTAAGTTAATGGAAATGAAGAAGGAAAGTGGAAGATGCTGAAGAGTTGGGTGGGCAGGTTTGGAGAGCCTCTCTAAGCAGGAAGCAGGTAACTTTGCTTCCACTGGCAAGCTGGCACTTCCTTGCATATTAATCAGAAAAGAAATACAATGTTTGTCCTTTCCTGATATTCTCATTTCATACTACAAATGATTCACAGAGACAACAGAGGAAATCTGAATTGGTGGACATACTTAATAGTGTTTTTTAAACAACGTCCTGGCAAGGACAGGAGATGGACTACGACTGCATAGTAAAATACATGAGTACTTTTATTTACAGTTGCTAGTTGTCTGATTTCAGTTTCTAGTTTCTTCTCCCTAGTTAATTTCAGAAGGAGGAGAAGAAGGAGGGAGGAAGACCGAGGAACACAGCATTCCAGAGGGCAGATTTTCACTCCTCTTTGCTCATAGATGCAAATCTCATCATTCCCATTACTCACATGGTCTCATGTGGTGAGAGGGTAGATCTGAGGAACTGCCATGTTGAATCACTCTGGAGATTCTCCTAGAGCAGCCTGTCTCAGAGAGCAGGCAACACCAGTTATTTCAGAGAAAGGTGCAAGAAAAATTCTGCAGTAAAAGTGTGGAATAATTCCTTCACATCTACATGTAATTATACCATATTATAGAGATATTATACTAACATGCAAAGAACTGCTTTTCTTTACCTTAGACATCAGACTTGGTCCATACAAGACACTATCCCTACACACAAATGGTTTATACAGTTCAATCATTACATTCTGTTTTGCACAAAGAAATTTATAAAATTTCTTTCTAATGTGATGAGGGATTCCATTTTTCATTCTCTAAAAGTCACTCAAACCTCAAAGTGAACATGGTCTCAGTGCATAAAAATTCTGAGTCCCAGCTGCATTTCTTTAAACATAGTTTCTTCTGTATTGCTCTTTTTTTTTTTTTTTTTTTTTTTTTAAAACAGAAAACCTTACCNTTTTTTTTTTAACACAGGAAACCTGAACTCTTCTAAAATCTACCACAATCTTTCGCTGCATCTATAAGCAAAATACTCAGTCTTTGCATGTCTCCTTTTAATTACCTATAAAATAAGAATGGCAGTATTTGCTTCCCAGGAAGGTTATATTTGCTTGGGATCCTGGGATGCCAGGTACCAGTGAATTCCAAGCAGTTATTATTTGTTAAAACTCTCAAGACTCTCAAGGATTTGCAAAATCACTGAACACACCTGTAAATAATCTTCAGCAGGACCATGTCAGGGGTCTCCATTAGGAGGCACCATTACCAGATTTTTACCAAGTCTTTCCCGACTATCCTCATTCCAGTTTGGCCATTCTCACCTGTGGTATTATTGACAGAGAAGGCTTTACCCACTTTCACTTTCTCAGACAGTCAGAAAGGATGTGATGACAAAATCAGAGCTACCACCAAGATAGCAGCGTAGTTATCTCTGAAAGCATACTGGGCCACGGTTTCAGAACAATCCCACAACACGATTTAGAAGTTGACAGGCTTCTTGTTAAAGACATAACAAATCAGCTTGTTCATTCTTGGGATGATAATGCCATTTCAGTGAAGTACAGCTGAGTTCCTTTTACATTTTCTGTGTGCAGAAAAAAACTCCATAACAATACTGTTGAGCCTTCTGAAATGAATACCTCTTGAAGCAATAAATCTCTTAAAGAAAAAAAAGGCCTTCTGGGCACCTGGGCTATGTGTTTAAGGATTTGAACTTTCTTAATGCCTAAAATCTGGGGAAAAAGTCCAGAAAGGACACCCAATTAGAAGGATATTGACTCATCCTGACAAAGAGGTGGGGGGAGGGAGAAAGGGAGGAAGGAGGGAAGAGATCAAGGCTCAGAACAAAAGGCCTATTCATTTATAACAGCTTGGCTGTGGAACCATTCCAGTATGCTTAAAAATACTTTATCCATTAGTTGGGAGCTCTTTCTAAATGACAACTTGCTGCCCACATCTGACCACAACCAGCTCCCTTTTCACATTGAATATAGAAAGGTTCACGTTGTCAAAAGCAGCTTGCCACCTCTTCTGGACGTTGTAAGGAGGTGAGGCAGAGTAAAGCAAAGGTGCCCTGAGAGAAACAAAAATCCCTGACCTCCAGTATATAGCGAGGGGAAGAACAATGCCGTTCAGTTCCTCCCAGACTATTTTTAAAAAAGAGAACAAGAGAATACAGCATTTAACTAGAGTTCTCCTTACACGAAAAACAGGAAGAGCATTTTAGGTCAATCAAGTTATTAAAAATAAGGTAATTTAAAGCCTCAGTATATGAGCTCAACAATTGTGCTTTGCAATTTTATATGAGGTTCTTTATGTTAAGCTCTGATCACACACCTCAATAAAATCGTCAAACGTATTTCACCGGTGTTCCTACATATTAGCCAAGAGATATACATTTTTAATTACAAATACTAAATACTTGTTGAACAGCAGGATTTTTGTAATCAAATTATTCTCTCCTAGGAACACTTCCTCCTCAGTTATAAAGCAGTATAGCTGGAACTATTAATATTTTATGCTGGGGACTGTAGATACAACTTCATACAAAAGCTTTTCTTTATCTGAAATGTGACTGTTGCTGTAAAATTGGTATTCCTATCTTTTCCCAGTATTTTGTTGCATATGCTTTCAGAGTGTAGTTAGAGGAAAATGAATGTCTGGTTTAATGTGTGTTTATTTCTCTTGACACATACGTTGCATCCTTATGTTAGTTTGCATTGAGACTCTGGAGAAGATTCTGGGAGAATAGTGTGCAGTTGATCTTCTCATCAAAGTATCAGCTTTTCTAAACGTGTCATTCAGATACAGCAAAAAGTACTCTGTATTACAATATATGCTATCTGATTCACCTTCTTACAAGGATCATCTTTGTAACCTTCTCTCATGTGGATATTCTTAATAACAGCAGCTTTATGTAAATGCAAAAAGACTACATCTGTATCTACAGCATCTGTTTAAAGTAAAAATACGGGGAAAAAATACTTAGGTTCTTATAACAAAGTGTTCAATAATTTATATTTGGGGTTTAGATTTTAGATATAGAACAACAAGGTTTGCAAGAATTCCTTGCTTTCTTTTCTTTGTTTAGTTGATTACTTTCAAGCTAGCATGCAGGAGCAGTGGTGAAAGTTGGCATTGTAAATAAATATTCATATGTGTCCAGTTAGTTACTCCTGAACATGGTTGTAGTGTAAAGAACTAAATGAGTTTACAATAGCTGTCTTTTTAGTTCCCTGAGACAAGATAGCTCTTAACCTAGGTTTGCAGGTACCTTGAAATATTTATGAGCAATACAGTATGGATTCTAAAATATATTTCCTTTAATGAATACTGGCGTGTTTCAACTCACCTCTACAGAAGGCCTAAGAAAAATGTCAGGGCAAGATCAAACATTTGTTTACATCTCACCTCCAACAAAATATTTTACTTTGGCTGGCCTTTAAGTGGATGTAAAATTCCATGATGCAGTAAACCACAAGCCAAATAGAAAAGAGAGACCACAGCTCACACTATCCAAAATGAAGAAACAAAGTCTGGTTATAGTTTTATCATAAGAAGTGCTATCTATGTTTTATGTGCAATGCTGGGCTTATAAATGTTTCTAATTTAATAGGGCAATATATCCAGATGTTAATAGCTCATTTCATTTTCTAGACTACATCAAAGAGCAAGATGACCTCTATGCAATAGCAGGAATGAAAAGACTTCCTGAATTCTGAGCCCAGATGCAAGGCAATTTCAGAAGCCTTCCTGTCACTGCCTGTCTCCTGTCTTCTGATGAGTTGGCTGATTAGGGTTTTTTATTTAAGAGCAACATTTACCTACTGCATAGGAATGCTCTGAAGATTAATTCATTTGCATGCCATGTGAAATATGAAATGTACTAGGAAAGAGATTTCAGTTACGGAAGTTAGGGTGCTGCTATCAAGCTGTGCGGGAGAAACTACCTGGTGATGTATGTTGACTTTAAGGTTCTTGCTCCGTCATTGCTCAGAAAACACATCAGGGCAGAAGAAAGGGGTCTCAGGGAGAGCCTCTTCTTTCCAATCCACAGTGGGAAATGCCCTGTGGCCTTCAGTCAGAGAGCACTTGTGCAGACTATATAGTGTCCTCATAGCAGGTGAGGTGTTGAGCCTTGCATAAAGTTCTTGTTCCCACCTGGGCTTCTCTGTCAAAAGTACTTCTGGCTGAGGTTGGCTCTTAATGTATATGCACAGATGGTAATCAGACAAATTGCAAAACAGAGGATGATCAGCTTGTCTATATGGGTGTAGCTCCCATATCGTGTTCCACTTTATTATTGAATTCTAATTTGTGGGGCTAGGGGATTCCTTAAAACAAAGAAACACTAAGAAATCCCTGCCTCATCAAACATAAGCAGTCTTAAGCCAGATCTTAGTACCAAAAACCTGATTATTAATAGCAATATTACAGTGAATACCTCAAAACCAAAATGTCACTCTTCTTTTTGTCTTATTTTTTACAATAACAATGTCCTGTTCTCTACTCATAGGATGAAACTTGAGGTACATTTGCATATCTTAATAAATTAAATAAACTCTTCTAGAAATAAAACTATACCAAATACAACATGAAGCAGAATTAAGCACTTATTAATCCTGTTTATATGAATATATAAGGAAAACAATAGTTCTTTTAATGAAATATATAAAATAAGGAGAGAACATAATAGACCACTCATCCCTGTATCAGGTAAGACCAAGTTCAAAGTACTTTATTATCTTATCTCTAACATTAGCCTGGAAGAGATGCCTCTGCAAAAACAATTATATTTCATAGAATCATAGAATGTTCAGAGGTTGGAATGGACCTTAAATATCATTTAGTCCCAACCCCCACTGCCATGCGCAGGAACACCTCCCTCTAGCCCAGGTTACTCAAGGCCTTATCCAACCTGACTTCGAAAATTGCCAGGCCGGGACACACACCACCTCCCTGGGCAGCCTCTTTCAGTGTCTCACCACCCTCACAGTAAAGAATTTCTTCCTAATATCTATCTTAAATTAGAGGACTGGGCAATCACCAGCCACATGAATTTCAAATAGGAAAAGTGACAGATTCTGNTTTCAAATAGGAAAAGTGACAGATTCTGCAC
>VZRQ01005624.1:128-25052 GCA_013397975.1 Machaerirhynchus nigripectus
TCAGAGAAGCGGTGGCAGGGACAGGGTGCTCTCCACTCGCAAGAGTACGCTTCAAGTCCTGCTCGTTAAATGCTCCATTGTAATGCCACGTTTGTGTTCGACGGGGCGTTTTGTCCTGGCTTCACAGGGCGTCTGTGCCCTCTGAGTACTGCACGTTTTGGAACGTACAGTAAACACATCTGGGAGAGACCTATGGAGAGAAAAGGACAGGAACTACAGCCTCGTCTCTCAAGCAGCTAAAGCTGCAGCAGCCGCGGCTCCTGCGTTTTGCAGGCTGGGGAGCAGGCTCCAGAAAGTGCCTTCCCAGGCCTGAGTGTCGCATGCTTTCTGCAGGGCTGTCACTGAGGAGCTGGAACGTGAATACCTCATTCCAAACACACCCCCCCGAAAAAAAGCACCTAGTGGTGCTGTGTCCTGGAAAGACCCCAGAGCAGTTTTTCTGCAGAGCCCTGCTCTAGACAATGCTGTGCAGTGACGCACACATGAGGGATAGGCTCATAGGTTGGTTTTTTTTTTCTTCTCTGTGTCTGTCATACTTAGATTTGCCTTCAAGCAGTTTGTATTCCTGATGAGCTGCAGTTTAAACCTGCATGCAAAATAGATGTGGTTTAGTCATGTCATTTTGATGCCTGTATACCAAATCTATAGTCTCAAAGCAATTAATACCTTGATGATGGTAGCTAAATTATGTATACTTACAGGTTTGGTTGTAAATTCTCTTTACTGCCTACAGATCTCTGGCTAAGGCCTGCAGCTACTGAGGACCTTGAGGCCTTGATAAGACATGCCACCCAGGTTTTACCATTGAGGTTTTGCCTTGCTTAAGTGACCTTCAAGGATTGATCCAGTGAAACAGTCATGGTGGTGGTGATGATGAAGGTGGTAATGACATCCATCTTCTGCCACTGCCCAGGACCCAGCTGCAAGAGGCGCATAGTGGAAATTCCACCTTTTTCTGGAGTTTGTAATCAAAATCTGCTCCCCTATGCTGAGTGCTATGACCACTAGCATCTGGAAAAGTTTGTCACAACAGATTCTTAATCCTTTTGAAGAAAGATTTTTCCTAAAATGGCAAGTGCGGAACAGGCCAAAATATGTCCATCCTTCTCACCTTCTGTTTTTATACAACCAAAAGTATCTACATGTTTTGTATTGCAATACTTAGCTTTCAGCCTACTTGCATGTCTAGTTTCTGCTATAATTTTCGTATTTACCAAGGTCATAATCAGATTTCCATAGGGATTTAGACCTCTAAATATTGTTTAAAGATTTCATGATAAAACACCTGCCTAATTATGAAAACATTGCTTCTCATGTGTCTAAATCTTCCATCACCAAAAAGGCTTTTAAAAAATCAATCATGAGCACTCCTCACAAGACAGAGCAGCACTTCCAACTCCTTTGCAATAGAGGACATTCACCATATGCCTGGACCAAGTCTTGACATTCAGAAGCATGGCTGCCAAATCTACAAATGCTTAAGTGGCTGTCACCAAGAGTGTGAAAGCTGTGCAGGAACAGAACAGAACAATTCACTCTGCACAGCTGCAAGCATCTCTGGAAACCTGATGGGTGTGCACAGTGGATATTACTATCAAATCCATAAAGTGGAGAAGGATAAGTCCAGTTATAAAATAAACAGTATACCTGAAGAAACTGAATTCTGAAAATAACAGCAGGATTCATTGTTCCCTGTTGCGCCACATGAGTTTGGCATTAGGTACAGAGCTCCAAACATACAGGTGTTCAATGCCTTAAAAGGCAAACGTGTGCAGCTTTTTGGTCAAAGCAGTCTCTGGTCTTCTCATGCTGGTCAGTTTACCAGCAATGTTCATTGAAGTTTCACCAGTGTTTGCTCTTGCTTGCCCATTGGTCTTCAGTGAGTTTGTATAGCTAAAATTAAGGCAGAGATTGGTTTGCAAAGCTTTAGCTAGACGTATATATCCATATACTTAATTCTTTATTTAACTAATCACTTGTCTATTTTTCTGCACTTTTGCAGCACTCTGGCAAGATCCATGCAACCCAGAAGTTTAAGAGAAACTGTGCTATAACTTGCCACTTTTAAATTACGTGAATTAAGATCAGAATGTCATTGTCATTCTGTTTTCCTGTCTTTTGTCACTTCTGACACAGCTTTGATGGATCTTTAAATATGGGCTGTTTTGTATTTAAAGTTCCTTGTTTTTTCCTTCCTTTATAAAAAATCTTTTGTGCTAGGTTATATAACCTGTACCATTATCTAGCAAGTGGAGAAGCTAGCTTTTAAATGTTTTACACATATTGCTTAAGATTTTTCAAAAGTGAATCGACTGCAAGAAATATTTAGGCAGTTTTGTAGGCACAGTAAGTGTGCTGAGTTTTGACTGGTGTAGAAAAACCCTTATAAAATATTTCAGAGGAGCCAGAAGTTGCAAAACTTCACATCCATTCTTTTGTCAAGAAAGGCAACCAGTTATTTCTGTCCTAATAGTTCAGAACTAGCCTGCTTTTGTTTATATTCAAAATCTAGAGTCTGAAGTGAACAGAACAATGTGTGCTTATATATGTACATTACAGGATAGGTGAAATAAGCCCTCTATTTTCCACCTAAGATTTTCTAACTCCCTTTCAGACTCCTGCGATTTTTTTTTTTTTTTACAGTCACATCATAACCTCAGTACAGATATTTATCAGTGCTAAAAGACCTTTAAGAAAGGGTCCAATTCTGCGGCTGTTTTATATGTAACCCCACATATTCCCTGTCTGGAATAACTGTAGCTGAAGACCAAGACAGTTGTGCCTAGCACTGCAATTTATTACAGTTTATTTTGGGACCAAGTTACAAGGTCACCGTACTTTGTCAGCTGTATACTCACACACACACACACACACACACACACACACACACACACACACACACACAGACATGCAAGCACACAGACTCACAAAAATAAAGTGTTAAACTGATAATCAGTTCAGAATGCCCCAGAGTAAATCTTATATCTGTACACATATTTTAAGTTCACTGTGTAACAAGTGCTCTTCTTAGTTTTCAGAAAGATGAACTCGGTGAGGTTGTTAGCGGAATTGAAACTAAGTTCTCGCTGCTTAAAAATTTTAATTATGGTATTAAGTCAGGTTCTACTGGTAGAAGAATGTAACAGCATAACACACAGTTTATGATCTGGTGTTTTACAGTGCTATCGAGTGACCCTGTCTCAGCAAGTTTTTAAAACACTCCCTACCTACAATTAGTCATTAGTGACCTTAGGGATATGTTGTTTCTGGTAAGAACATTAAGACAATTTATGATACCATGTATAATGCAATGATTTATATGCCAATTTGTATGTAGCTCCCTTGCAAAACAAGAATTTTGCATGTTCCAAACTATTTTTCATTGAAGCCTTTACTTTTTTCTTTTACATTGCCAAAGTCATACTTTATTTACTTTTATTCTTTTATAGGCATTGGTGACTTGGATTTATGATCTTACTTTATTTCTGCTTGATTCACTGCATGCAGAATTCTTGCAATGACACAGTTCTGCTCACAAGAACTCCACTTGGGATGTGGCAGAAAAACCTGTGTTAGAGTACACTGACATTCTTTTCTGCAGGAAGAATAATAGTTCAGTTATCCTGTACTGGAAGCTGGATTTGCAAACTTACATGGTGCAAAATGGCTTAGGCAGATATTTGAAATTAAAGTAATTTTTCCTAGTCAGTGCTTCTTTCTGCATTAAAATCTGTGAACTAGCAGTAACGAATATTTTTATCCATGGCAAAACCACAACAAACTCTTCGGGAGGAAAACTTTAACTCTCTTAGAGGAGTCCCTTAAAGTCCTATGTTATCATTAAGTTGTATTTAAGCCTTTTTATCATGTTCAATATGTGAGTGCTACCTAGTCAAGTGACTTAAGTCCTGAGGCCCACCTGCAACATTTGCTAAATGCGTATTTAGTCTGTTTATTCCACATTTTGTGGTAATACTCTTAGCTGCAGTAAACATGAAATTAATGCAATAAGGCTTGAACTGAAAAGACTGGACCTGAACGAAGCATTTTCTTACAGTTATAACCAGATTGTGGCTAGATTACAAGTCATACTCCTGATAAGACTACAGTGTTTCTTAGTGCATTTTTTCATAGCAAGCACCTTAGTCTCAGTAACTTAAAATCCACTACTTGATTCACAACATCAGATACAAAATTTTCTTAGCTTCCAGAAAACTACTTAGATGATTTCATAAGAAAATATATGGGCTGGTCTGAGTGCTAAAATCCAGAGTTATAACAAGGAAGAGGTCAACCATGCACAAAACACAGCCTCCCTGGCACTGACCCCCAGTATAAGAACAATGATTTCCTTATCAGGAGTGATAACTGTAGTAAAACACGTCTTATCATTCTACCTTGCCTTTCAATCTCTCTAACCAGGTTTCAGTGCTTGCTGCAATGTTAGGAGTTTGCTAACTGTATTAGAAGATGAAGAAAATGGACTTAGTATTCCTTCTTGCTACTCAAGATGCAGTCTGTGGCCCTGAACGTAAAGAAAGTTCTCACAGCCCTTGCACTACCGTTAACAAATGTCACTATTTAATCTCTGGCACATATTAATTACTAAATAAATCCAATTCTTTAACTCTTTCACGTTTTCTTAGGTGCAAGAAATACCATTCCACGTTTTTCAAACCTTTAGCTTTTCAAAAGTGAATACTAAGTTGAAAAGGGGATTTTTGTCATATAATTTTATTATAGAGAAACCACCACTATTTGGAACTTAACATTTTCAAATTATTTATATTTTGGCATGCAAGAGAACTATACAAACCAATTTAATTCTATAAGTTCAAAGTGCATTAAGTAGGATGAGGAAAGGGTACTTCATACTGAAGGGTAAGAGGCCAAAAGAAAGAAAAATAATTTTAAATGGATATAAAATGTCTTTAGCTTAATGTTCTTTTAGTGACTCTATTAACATTAACTTTGGCAAAACTAAGTACACTGAGCAGCACAAATATATTATGTATTACAAAACCTCAAAAAATATTTTTAACTTATTTTTAGAGTGTAAGATTTTGTACTTCTCGTTTTCTCATCCTGTAGTGCAAATTTTCTTGTTGCTCTGAAAAGGTGAAGACACCATTTCTCTTTTAATTTTTAATTATATATTGAAATTGAATTGCATGCTGCCATTGTACTGCAGACTCTGCCAGCACAGCAATCAGGAGTTTAGATGTATGTATTGTGAAGCAGCTTTATTTTCTTCAGACCTTCCTTAGGAGCATCATTCAGAAGTAAAATGTACACACCTCTTATAGTAGCTATGGAATTACTATATGATAAAGATAAAAGTGTTTAGCAGAGACTGAATTCAGAAAATAGCTGCTGTATTTATATATTTTTTTCTTCTAAACCCATGGAAAACTCTAATTCTATGGCAGTGAGTTTTCATCTGATGAACAACCAGGATTATTTTCTAAACACACTTTTGCTTCCTAGGTAATGTAAAGAAGAATTCCTCGCCAGTTATTCAGAATGGAAATAATGGAGATGATGTGCTTCAAGTAAGTTTATTAGTTGCCTGTAAGTTTCCTGTCTTACAGTGCAGGAAGTTTTGAATTTTTAGTGTATTTCAGCATTCATACTTTTGAACAGTGTAAAGATTTTGAGACTCACTGAATGCATTCTGCTTCTATTTCTATTTTTAATGGATTAATCTAGAGTGACCCTGGAGAGGGTCATATCCATGACCTGGACATGAACATATCCATGGAGTAATTTCTTCAGAAAATGGTCAACATTAGGGTTTTGTGGGTTATGTGCATATTTTGCAGTGATGTGAGAAATACTGGCAAGACATCAGATTATGTCAAAACCACATGTGAGGTTAATTTTCTGCTATTCCTGTTCACATAGTTTTGGAGAGTTCCTACTCTCCTATGTTACAGCCTTGTCTTTCCTGACCTTGGCACATTTTTCTTTCCTGCCCCCAATATAAAAGAGAAGCCCAGTGGGGTCTCCTGAGTATCTTCTGTGGGATGGAGAGTGGCTGTCACTCTCCTGGAGTAGACAAGAGAGGGTTTGGAAGTGGGAGACTGTTCCATCTTCTGTCTTTATAGTTAGGGTGACAGTCTAATCTCCATGAAAACTGAACACAAACAATGCAGTTCTGCTCACTGGGTACTGACAAATGGACACTCACAAACCATAACTAAAGAAAGCAATGAGGAAATGGTTGTTATTTGAAGGACTCCTTCTGTTTGTATAACTGGGTATACATGCAGTGATCATCACTCTAGGTACTCCAGGTATCAGCCAGCCCTTTAACCCACACCTGTCTCAAAGGTAAACAATGACATTTTGTTCCTGATAACAAATCCTTTCAATAGGGCAATCTCATGAACCTCTGTAAAGTTTACTTAAGGAAAAAATGAATGGAGATTTGCTCCCTACTTGCTTGTAGCTCAAGTGACTCCATCAGGTTACAAAGCACTGCTTTGGATGAACACTGGTATAAAAGAGAGAAAGGATAAAACACATAGGGTCAAACTGATTTGGGCGAAATTTGAGGGGCAATTAAATTGCTTATTTCCAGAATAACCTGCAAGAGATATTGGGTTGAACTTAATGTGAGATGGCTGAAAATAAAAAAGGGAGTAATTTACTAAATAAACTTTTTTAATGACCTTTTTTTCCCTTTAAGTTTTAAAACAGCACCTGCCATAACGGAGTCCCTACCAGAGAAAAGAGGGATAAAGCTGAAGATAGCAAATTAGTACCCCCTTTAAGAACAGTCAGTCACTTCTTGCAATCAAAACCATGCTAACATGTGGCCTGTTCAAATAAAAATTACTGGACTAGAGCCAAACAGTAAAAAGTAATTGATAATAGATTTTTTCAGAACCCACTCCTCCATCAAATATGTCACTCCTCCATAATACTTTATTGCCCCTTGTTGCATTAAAATTAAGGAATTTAGCAGAAAATAAACACTCTTGCTTTCCAGCTGGTCCTCAGAGTTCAGAAGGGTTGGGTGCGACTGGGCTCAATTTCTGATTAGAACTAATTTGGCACTATTAAGTCTGGTCACGTTCAATAGGAAGTTCCAGGACCACAGATTCAGAAATAATGTGGTTTACTGATTCAACACTATAGGTCAGGTCACGTGCAATAAGAACTTGTGCAATCACAGATTCATGAATAGTGCGATGAACCAATCTGGCACTATAGGTCTGGTCACATTATTCAAGAACCTTGGGAACAGAGATTCACAAATAGTGCAATTTATTGAAGCAACGGAAACACAGATTTGGAATTGCTGTTGACAAATGCGTTAGCTGGGATAGAACTCTAACAATAACAGTAATATTGTGTTAACCTGGGTAATAATAATTAGAAACTTACCAAGAAGCATCCCCGCTCAGAAGAAAAGGGAGGAGAGCAACCAGTCAGCTGTCTCAAGTCTTTTTGGGTCTTCCACCTAAGTGAAATTTCTACCCTTCTTATGTACAGTCCAATCTTATTCCCTTCCTCCTATGCTCTATGTAGCAGATATAGGTAGTGAGTTGTGTAAAATAGTTATATATGTCATAGGATATAATTAATTAAGCTTGTTAACATATGCAGTTTGTGCATTTTAGAATTTAAATAACCCTTAGTCAGACAGAAGTTAATTTTTCTTTGGTATGGTGTCCTTCAAAGTTCCAGTCATATGACTCTGCCATTCTGTGTCATTCTTCAAAGCCAAAACAGGACCATCCTCCTGTCTCCACAGGACTTCATCCTTCAGTCAATTCATCGCTTCTTGATGTCAGCTATGCTGATCTCCATCTGCAAAAATAACACAGAGAGTACACAGTGTAGGCCCTATATAGTAAGACTTAGCCCTTCCCTGGCTCCTTGGTCACCATCCCACTCCCCTTCTAAAGAAAGATCTTTAAATTCATTGTGTGCACTTAAAAACAAAGTGTCCTTGTCCTGGTTTATAATGATTGTCTTTTAGATTGGATTTGTTTTGTTATTTAATTGCATTCTCTTATGTCGTGCATTTTTAGACAGTTGCTGGAAATTTCTGCTGCTCTTAAACAAAGAAGCTTTTGTGCTGTATCCGCTTGAATTTTCCTTGGATTGTGTTGTGCTGGTGTCTTTTCACTGACTTCAGCAGTGGAGTATTGTAGTCATAGCTTCACTAAGTAGACTGTAACAAACAGATTCTTTGGCCCTTTCTCTATGCTGCATCTTATTAACTGATCTGTGGGAAACACTCTTTATGTCGTTAAGGCATATGTGCCAATCTAAACAATAAATTAACCTTAACTGGAGGAAGCTTTGAGACTCTAATACAGTAACCCAGCAGAAAACAGAGTTTATAAAATTTGTAAAACCTACCAAATTCCATGGATATTTTTGTTTAAATGTTCTGTAGTTATTTTCTACTTTACACTTTGTACTTATCTTCTACTTTTTTTAAAGGCTCTTACAGCCTTTTACTATTGGCTTTACCAAACAGATAATATGAAAAATACTCTGTAATTTGTTAATATGAGATGGCAAGGGAGAGGTAAATACTGGATTAATTCAATTGCATTGATATATTTCCTTTTTTCCTACAGTTAAAAGAACAACAGTGAACACAATTGTAGGAATATTATTACTCCGAGTTAGAGGTCAGTATGCACAGATCTATTGTACTAGTTTTATAGGGTCTACTAATGATAACTGTCAAATTACAGACTGCAGTCTAGTTAAGAGGTCAGGTACTAGAGTGCTAATTGATTCATACAGAAGCACTTTGGATTCTAATGTTTAGAATGCTATTTCATATTATAAAGTGTTAGACCTCACAACTTGTGTCATGAGAAGACTGCAGATTCTCATGACAATACAGGAGTAGCAGCATTTTAAGCAGGAAGAGCTCATGATGGAGGTGCAGTTCCGGTAACAGTATCTAGAAGCACACTTGAACAAAGACCATCCACATTCCCCTCCAATAAGATGTGCATTGTCTCTCGACCCTCAAGGGAGAAGTTTGTACTCACACACAGTCTCTAGCACATTCTTTCACTTAGTGAATCTTATAAATGGATACTATGTTTCTGAGTGAAAATGTTCATCACCTACTTCCTGCCCTGGAAACTAAAGGCCCAAAAAGAATTTAGAGCTACTCCACATAGGGCTGATTAGCTCAACTGCAATAAGCTCAGCCTAAAGTCTGGTTTGTCAAACAAGAATGTTTAAATCTTTGAATCTGATAGCAAATCAAAGTGAGGATCAAATAAATGGGTAGTAAAAGCTGGGTACCAGCTTCGCCACTCACTGTTTGGCTTTGGACAATTTATTTTCAGTTTTATTAAGGAAGTATGAAAATACTTGCTGTAATTGGCATTGGTACTGGGCTATGGAATCTGTAAATTATTTATTATATTTTATTATTTATATATTATTATATTTCAATAGAGTCTCCAAGGTTAGCATATGTAAATTCAGGAACCCCTGCAGAGGCATGCTATTTGTGTGCCCCTTGTCTTTAACAGAGCTTCAGGGATTTCTTGGAAATGAACGCTTGTTCTAGTCTCACAATTACTACAAATCTGAGAGTGTTTGAGAAGCAGCACTGGGAAACTCTGATCTGATACTTGATGCTGAGTCCATAAAATGCTTTAAGCATTTCCTTAACTTTAAGCCCATGAGTTGTCATATTAATTCAGTGGAGCTAATCACTAGATTAAAATTAAGTTCATCCTAAATGCTTTGCTGGACCTTTAGCACATTGTTAGGTTTATGATTTAGGTATCTTATTTTTTAAACTTGTTGAGGTCAGATCTCCTGACTTAAGAATTTATGATCCAGCTGAAAGTGGCAGACTTAGATTTCTGAGAAATTCATTTTGGGGCAAGAGATCTCTCAATATTCAGAGGTACTATTACTTACCCAGAAACTGACTGATTTCTGTTTAGTTATCTAAACTTTTCAAATTCTACTTTGTATGACTCATATTCTTGTAGTTCATATTTATTAATTTTATTTTTCTCAAGACTAAAATCTATTGTGCTATAAACCACCATGCCTCAGGCAACTTCAATGAGGCTACTACATGTTATGTGTTTCACATTCTCTCTCCTGCTCAACACTGCTTTTAACGTCAGTTTTATCGTTTGCAGTACAGTACACAAGAAATGCATGTAAAAATATATGCTGCATCTTCCACTTGCGGAGCAGTCTCAAATTAATTGCAAGGTAATACAGATAGTAAAATAAGATAGAGATAATAGACACTACTGAATAGTGCATATTACCTTGTAGTATTGGGCTTATGGTCTGGGTTTTAAAGTTGAAAAATAAGGCTTTCACTTTACAGTAGATATTTGGGTGCTTATCTCCATAAAAACAAATCTCTGCATAGCTGTAAGATTTCAAGGTGTAATTTAAAACAATATAAGGTAAGAAGTATGGATTTTTGGGTAAAAACAATCCTCTGGAGTTTTACCTAACACCATTTCAAGCAGTGGTCTGAAATTTACTGTCACAGGTCAACATTAAAAAATGAGTGGTTCATTTGTACTAGAGGTTACTTTGTTTCCTGTTGAATGGGTAAAGGGTGAATGGCTGTGATACAGGAATATTTTTACTGAAAAGTCGAGGATTCTTTTTATTAACAACTTAAAATATTGATCACTCAGTATGCTGTAGACAATTTCTCATTTTTTTCTGATTAGCTTACGGAAATACATTATTTACATTCGATATGACAGTTTAGATTTTTAGAAACTTGCAGTATGGTCACAATGAATCAAAATTTATTTCAGTCTTTTGGGATAAAGGGTTTTATTATTATCCTAAACAATAGAAAACAGTTTTAATAGAATAGATTTTTTTTTCGCCCCAACAGCACTCTCATTTCAATGTTTTCATTTATCAAAGCATTTCATGTTTACTTAAAAAACACATTTTCTGCTCCCTAGAGAAGTCCATAATGTACTCAGTAAAGGCTGAACATCAGAAAAAATGTACCCAGTGACAGAGTAAAACTCAGGAAAAACTGTTCGGATTTTTTTTTGGTAGGTACACATGTTGTGGAATGTTAGTGATATAAAATTTTTGCCTAAATTAACTCAATTCCTTCTGTGGTCATCTGAATAACATACATTTTACATGAAGTCCAGCATTCAAAGATGCCACTGCTGTGTATTGTAATATTAAGATCTAAGATATTTAAGCTGAAGAGAAGAAGTAGAACTTTAGAGAACCATGATACTTTTCACCAGTGAAACTACCTGAGAAGTTACATATGACTAAGCTGGAATTAGGGCATTTTCTTAATAGTTAATTTGATAAAATCCAGATAGTTTATGTATGACTTAAGTTTTGCCTGAGTGGAAAATGGCATTGTTCATTAATGAACAGCAAATCTACACAACAGCTTAGGACAGGGATTGAAAAATTCTATATCTATATGAAATTACAGAAGAAATTCAGAGAGCTAAAATCAAATTATTAGAACTGGAACATTGCCAAGATCCTTGGGTTAACTTCTCTGTTCTTTTCAGAAGCTATGTATTAGATCCCATTTCTTGTCTGTCTGTACTGTACATTTTCTCTTTTTTTTTTTTTTTGGAAATTATGATTTTTTTTCTCCTTTTTTTTTTAAGAGAATGACAGTTTCTGTGGCTGGACATATATGTGTAAAGACATGTAGGTATGCTTGGTCTTCAGTATTTAAGCAACTTGTATTTATATAGTGCTTCTAGCTTAAATGTACTATTACTGAGAAGTTTCCCGGGCTCTAGTAGGCAAGCTGAAATGAGCAGATATAGTCAAGACTAATATGGTTTTATATCACCTGTAAAAACATAGCATGTAAAAACATAGCATGTAAAAATATAGCATGAAGTCCTTTGCCCTGTCAGTTACTCAGTAAAACTCTTGCTGACACTGGTGAACGGAGGATTTCAGCACAACACTGTAGGTGCTTATAATTTTATCAGCAACCTTGCAGTACTTGGCATTTTTATTATATTCTCAGCTCCAAGTCTTGTTTGTCATGAAACTCTCGACTTCATTTTTAAAAAGTCTGTTCTAGCACCAAATCTACAAAATAGGGTTGGGCCCAGATCCTACTAAAAGGTTTCACACCTTATGATGATGCATTTGTGTGTTATGTTTTTAGACAGGCACACCTTGTATCTTGCTCCTCTGTTTGTCTCTAAGTCCATGATCAATTAGCTGGGCACTTGCACAGCTGAAGCAGGAGGTGCCTCTGCTCCCAGCTTGCTGTGGCTATGGTAAACACACACACACACACATTCTCTGTCTGCTCATAGTTGCCCTGGATACACTAAGCAGTACCTCTGTAGTGGCAGAACTAGAGAGGTTGACATTCACATTCCACACAAACCTGAAACTTTCTAAAATAAATGAGCTGTAAATTACTGAGAGAAGCAATATTTAGGACAGATTAGGCATTTGACACTATTTTTTTTTTAGATAGTTTAGTCATATTGGCTGTTGTGAACATCAACATGGCCAAAACACATCTCCACTGTAGGCACAGAAGCAGTCACCTTGCCAACCAGAACTAGAAATATAAGGGCACACAGTACAAATTCAGCTCTGGTAATGTTTTGGAAGAGTGCTGAACTGCACCAAGTACAGTTACAAGTAGGGGTTGGCATGAAAGCAAGATCTCAAGGCTCATGCTCCATTCCTTTAATCTCCTCCACATGCTGGAGACTAGGGAACACATTCAGAGCTGTGGATCTGCCAAAATGTCTACAATTTTTGTGTAGATCAACCTTTGATTCTCTAGTTGCAGAAAAGAAGTTTCCACACAACCTTCCTTCTTTGAAGGAAGAAGCTCACAGGGCATCTGAAAAGAATCTGAATGGTGCATTTAAACAAAGGCTCCAGGAAATCCTCATTATTTTAACACTAGTAGATAACTTTTTGGCCAAAGTAATGATTTTTCAGTATTTAACACGCAAAATATGGAAAGTAGTTACCCTCCATTAGGCTGTTCCTTCTCTGAACTGAAGGTGTGGGTGTTTAGTGCAAACTGACTATAGTGAATATAATCAGCACCCTTAAAAGATTTTCCATCTAAGTACTAACTGTCTTATGAGATTTCATGGGATCAGGAAAATGTTGGTAGAATATGTCTGTTGGCTTTATGCTATTGCATCAAACTCTACTTTTGGCACTAGTGAGTACCAGGAGATTTTTGCACCATTACTGTAAGTCCTTTAAAAAATGAAAGTTCCTTTCATTGTGATGCACTATTGTGGAGCCCAGCCAGAAAAACACAAGTCTATATAATAATGTTTACCTCTAGTCAGTAATGAAAGCTCAGAGCATATATAGGAATGCCATTGTGAGCTCAGTTCACTAACCAAAAGTAGTTGCTTCCATTTAATCCAGTTATCTGCATATGTATTTTTCCTTCTGTGACAACTGAGAGTATCTCCCTGGAGTGCAGTCAGGTTCCTACCACTGATATGCATATCCGAAAGGTTCTGAAGTTTTTAGCATTTCTCTAGCAAACACTTCACTTCTAATTGATACACATCGTAGCCGTGAGAAGACTCATGGTTTCTTGTTCAGAGAACAGACAAAATGAAGGATTGAAAACTAAAGAAAAACAGAAGCACAGATTTCTTTATACCTTATTTGAGTGAATGTGTGTGGTTCTTTGATCATATCAAAAGAAAACTGTTGATGACATGTGCTGAAAAATAAAACAACATAACAACATATGGCTGAAAGCATATCAGCATAGTACTTCTGTTTTTACACCAATCTCTACAGAGTTTCTCTAAAGCACATTTGCTAATATTTTAGAAAATATATTGAACTGTTCAAGTTTTTGCTATTTGCTGTTAGGGAAGCTTTGGAAAGAACTAATTCTTTTCAGAATCTACCATTGTCATACAATTTTTTTAACTTCTTTGACAATAAACCGCTTGCTGCATTAATTGCAGAAAGTACTAATTGCAAGCCAAAAATACGGTGTATGAGTTTTAAACAAAGTAAACATCCTATACCGTATTCCCAGGAGTGGCTGACTACAAAAGTGCAAGACAAACTCAGACACTGTGATATTCCTGCAATCTTGGAAATGTTTATGTCACAAACACCATAACTTAAGCTGAGTTTTTTCACACTCTTATGCTGGAGGTTCTAATTGCTATGGAAGTGTGAAGACAGACTGTGGTTAAGGATGTCTTTGCCTGTTCAAGCTGAAAGACACAGCAGGGATCTCTGAACTCTGTGTACAATAAGACTCTGGTCTATGACTCTTCTGAACACTGTAGGTTTTATAATTTTTATATTGTTCTCCCTAGTCTAAAGAACTTTTTAAATAATTATGTACTAGGTGAAGCTCACAAACATATTATATTAACAGGCACTTTTTAGAATCCATCACCACACTAGCAGACTTTCAAAGACATGGTAGTCTCCAACAACAGGACTACATTTAGATGACAAGTTCATTTGGCTTTACTGTGAACTTTAAATACAGTTATGAAGTATAAGTGTTTTACACACTTAATGAGAAGTGCCAATCTAAATAAATTATTCATAATTATCTGCATTTAAAATCTTACTAGGACTAATATTTATTGTAATGAATTGTATTTCAATAGAAGTAGATTTCAGTCTTGAATTTCAGAATAAGTCTAATTTTTTAATAAGCAAATCCAATTTTATTTCCTCAGAAAATTTTAAAACATGGATGAGTGGTCTTGTTGCTCTTTGCGTAACAGGGAGCCAGAAGTAGCCAAACGGAATGACCTGTTTGTGGCAACATGGGGAGTTAATGACATAGCCTGGAAAAGAAATAGAGCATCCCAAAGATCCATATCCTGCTCCACAGACTCTGATGCTTTTCATTATTGTATTTTCCATNTTCAGGAATCATTAAAAAAGCAAGGAGACTAAAAAGAGGGAGAGTTTACATCTTGCAATGGTAGGGCTTAGCAGCTGTATATGGAGGAAATTCATCCATCTCATACCCTGAATTTTAAAAAGCCACTGTACAATGACAGCTTGAACTTTTGTGCAATGCAAGAAAACTAATAATTGAAAATCTCTGAAGGGTCCATGCCATGTTTTTAATGTCTTCCTGTTCAGTGTTCTGAGTAGAAGTTTTGTTGTTGCTATTGGTAGAGGGTAGATTGAACTGATTACATACTGTGGAATAAATAAGTGTGTTTTGTTCCCTGAGAAATTTTTCTTCCTTGAGTAACGGGAAAAATAAACAAAGGGGAAAGGATACATTTTAGGGTTGCTTTCAGATTTCTGTTCTCAGCTACAATACCCTAATTAGAAGCTATTTTTTCATTTTTAGGTCCAATTTCTAAATTGTTTAATAAGAGACTTTTCCAAGTAAATCAGTAGGTATACAGTTGCTGGATAAGCCCTTTGTCTGCCTGAACTACAAGGAAAGGCGGGAAAAGCGTGGCCTGAATCTATGTTTACACTCCTGTGATTTTGGGACTGGCAGAGGCCAGATTGAGTTTGACATAAATTAGAACCATCTAAAACTGTTCTGTCATTGCTGACTACCTGAGACTCTGAGGGATCACTCAGAACTGAAGGTCAGGTATTGTGGGCCATGCTCTGGGAAGGTGCTTTAACAAATAGGGAATCCTAAGCAAGTCAGCTAGATTAGTTTTCCAGATGGTTGTACCACTCAAACAGAGGCAAAAAATGTCACATTCCAGGTGTGACAGCAATATTGAAAGAAATGCACAGTGCTGCTATTAATAAACTTTCTTGAAAAATAGATAGGGTTTCACTGGCTCTCTGGAGTTCAGTGCAAGGTGCAAACCATGGGCAAGTGGGTATGGATCATGCCTTTAACAAATTAGGTTTGCATTTCTACAGCTACACTGCCATTGAGATCAGAGTTAGCTTAAATCTAGTTTAACCATATTGATACAAATTGCAGTTTCTTCTTGTACAGTGGTGTAAACTCAGTACTGGTCAGGCAATATCCACTTTTTTTCTTTCTTTCTTTTCTTTTTTTTCTTCTTTTTTTTTTTTGTGTCTAGGCTACTCTTGTCTCTTCAGCTGAAAAGAGCAATTGATCTTGTTATCTATTCTGCCACTAAGAGATACATCACAAGTTGCAGAGTGCCCGGTAATGCCCGTATCAATTTATGTGTCAACCTTAGAGTTAAATTTTACCTGCAGTCATCAATAATTATCAGGGGAATTTCTTGATGTCTCTTATTCAGAACTTTTAGCCTTGTTTTCTATTTAAATAGCATCTTTGTGTTGCTAGTAATGATAATGAGTGAGAATTTTTACAGTCCTGAAATCTCAGTGGACTTCTAAAGGTGCACAGAACTTCAGTAAAAAAACCACAAAAGACAAACCAACAAAAAAAAAAACCAAACAAACAAACAAACAAAAAAAACAAACAAAAAAAAAAAAAACCAAAACACCAAAAAAACAACAGCCCCCAAACCCAAAACAAAACAAAACAAAACTAGAAAAACATGGATGAGTATAATTAATCTTTAAGTTCTCCACTGAGATGCAGCCACATACAGCACAAGACAAAATGAGATAATTATTAGGCCATTCAGAGCTGCACTGCATGGACATCCTGGAGAGAAAAGGAAACAGAGAACAGCCTCAGACAAACCACATGGGGAAGTTTAGGTAGACCTCGATACCCAAGCTACAATTTAACTTTGACACTGACATTCACAAGCATCTCCATAAAAAGTACCATAGTGTCTTTAGTGACCACAAACAGATGCGTATTTTCTCTAAGCTAAAAGGCAGTGCAACCACAGCAATTGTTAAGAAGTTGAACAATGGTTTACATGACCAGATATACCATTTCTGTTTCTACCGAGAGCTCCTTAAGTGGTATAGCAAGATGAAAAATATTTACATTATTTTACTATAAAGAGGTAAATTTCTGTATGTGAGCTCATATGAATGCTGAAGAAGAGAGATACAACTTATTCTCTGTTACGAAGTTGTTACACACACTCTCACATATGCTCTGGTGATACACAACACATCCAGTTTGGGCATAAGGATGAAGACTGTGCAATACTCACAGACACCGTGAAACTAAATGCTCATTTATAAATCATTTAGGCATTTCCTTCATATTCTTTTCCTTTGTTGCTCTTGGTTCATTAATATGATGAGGTCTCTGTCCTCATGTCTTTTCCTCTCTTTTGAACGTGGTGTATTTTCTTATGTGCTGTGCCAAAATTGCCTGGTTCTAATGTTTTAATGCAGGGTCGTACTTTGTTTCCTGACTTGCCCACTTGTCCACTTTGGGCTAATGTTAGTAAACATCCTGTAGAAACAATCGCTTTTAATCTTGTCAGAGACGGCTGTGTTGTGAGGGTGAAAATTAGTTATTAGCTTAGCTTTTCATCCACGCATAATAGGATGTTAGAATCAGAGATGTTTGCTTGGGGCCATGAGAGGCATCCCACTCTGAGCTTACAAGTTTTGAATTTATAAAATGCAACATATTTAAAATAAACAAGCAGAAATCAAATGCCAGTTTTAAATGAGAAAAGTCTGTTTTGTGTATTTTCATCTTTGTACAAGAAGTTTAAGGCATCTTCTTGACTGCAGCAAAAGAAGAAAATATGCCGTATATTTGCTGGTTTTTTTCTCTCTCCCACCTTTGTTATACTAGATAATCAACAGGAAAAACTATGCCATGTGCCTCTTATATTGAGGACTTTCTCCCTGAAAGGGGTTGTCATCAGCTTGGTTCCTTCAAAATTAATCATCCTCAGTCCTCATGCTGTAACTTATCAAATTAAGCTCTAAAAACTAAAAATATCAAGACAAAGTCAGGCTGAGGAAAAAAAGAAAAAAAGGAAACCCAAAACAAATTAATGACAAAATCTCTTTGCACCTGTATTGCAAGGTAAAGCTGGTGTAATTTAGAGATCTCCCCTTCATTCTGCACTGAAGCATCTGTGGCAGGATGGGAATCCAGGATCCCTCTCTGCAAATACCCACAGAGCAGTAATAACTTCCCATTTGCTTTGTCTCTTATTCCACTTGAGTTAAATCAGCCAGGGCAAAGGATGTAGAGCAGGTGATAGTTCCCTTAGGACTGTCTATGTTAGAATCATGGTAATTGGCAAGGAAAGCAATCAGTGAGTTCAGGCACTTTCGGAGAGACCCCTAAATGTCTCAATGCTCTCCTTTGTCATCCCCAGTACCTGCACAGTAAAAATGGCTACCACAGAAACACAGGTAGGCATCATGGTTCTGAGTGCATATGTAATGCAGAACGCAGAGTTGTATACCGGTCTGCTGGATGACAGGCTTGAGTCTTCGGATTGCCTACCAAGTGTTGATGAAAAGCCACACAGATTCTTAATTCAGAAACTCCAATATTTCCTCTGTTCCTGTGTTCATTTTCTTTATCAGCAGGGGATAACTTGCACTTTCATAACTGATTAACATTTTAAAACTGTGGGAGCACTTTGTGTGGCATTTCAAATTATTTAACTCTTTAGCTCTTTGCTGGAGCTCCACTTTGTTTGTTTGGGTTTTTTTTCTTTTCCTGTTTTTTGTTTGTTTTTTTTTCTTTTTGGAATACAGGTTGTGCCAACATGTCAGCACTTTCAGAGAGTATTTTGCGTCATGCAGAAGACACTGGAGACATCAGTTACATTAACTAAATTTGGGCAGTACAAACAAGTGGAGGTTTACCAGCTTTCACCTCACTGTCTAACCTACCCACATAGGTAGAGGAAACAGTTTTGCCATAAGGTTTTGAGATATCTAAATCCTTTCCATGTCTTGTTTGTCCTCAAAATAATGTCTTCAAACACCTGTTTAAAATCAACAGGACCTATCTATTTCCCCTTAATCTCTTTTTTCTTGTTTTGCCCTCTCTCACATGTGATGTATGGGCAAAGCGGGGACTCACTTGTACACAAGAGCCATCTTCCAACTGTGCTTTTCCTGACAGACATTTGAAATTCATCCTAAAGCATGGCTGAGGAATACTATTCACTTAAAAATAAATGCAGTACTTGAAGGCATTTTTCCATATCCACAGACAAATGTCTAGCTACAACGTACAAAGAATCATCTCTAGCTGAGGAAAATTATTAAGCAATGCCTACAGACTTGTCTTTAGCCCACTTACAAGGACTGCCGCCTGTGAATTTAAAAGGCCAACATCTGTTGAAGTCCAGTAATTGAATTGATAACATGGCTAAAGATACACCGAAAGGATTCAATTCCAAGGTCATTTGAGTAAGGACAACCCCTACTGACCTTGGTGGGACTTGCATTGAAGTCTCAGGACTCCAAACATGAACATGGACATTACTCCCCACTGCTGTTCTGCAGTGTTTAACTGGACACTCGACTATTAGACACTGCTAATATTAATTTATTTTTCTTCTTACTATGTTTCAGCAAACAGAAGTCTAGTAACAGGACAGTTCTCCTACTCCCTTATAGTTAAGAGTGCAGAAACAAAACTATATTTCTGGTTTTCTACAATATATTGTGATGAAAAGTTGGGCATAGGTATCCTATTTTCTAGGTTGTCAGTTTCAGGAATTCAGAAAAGATGTGAATGGTCCAGTTGTGAAGGACAAGAAGAAAAGACAATACAGACACATTTTGTCTGCATTTGAAGATGAAGTATCAATTTCTAAATCTACATTTCTTCTAACTTTTACTATTTTCCTTTTCTAATTCTTCTTTAGCTGAGATTCATTCCCCAGTCCCCAGATTTTCCCGCAGGATTCCTTGGGTTGGAGATTTCTGTTAGTCTTGTCCCGCATTCAGTCACAGGGGCATTGATTTTACAGTGTATTCCTGTAAGTGATTTGGTAATGACCTGCTACCACTCTTCAGCACAGGTTAACCAACAGACATGGTAAAGAGAAATTCTTTACAGTCATGCCAATAGAACAAATTAAAATGGAAAATCCAAAACACTATGGAGAACCAATCAGGAATGTATTTAGTGTTCTCAAAACTCACATATACTTCCTGAAAATGTAACTGTTTTGCAATTAGTGTTAGAAAGAATCTCCCATCAATTTTACTCTTTTCCCTGTAGGAATATACAGCACGGGACATTTCAATCACTTATCTTTGTTATATTAAATAGGGTCAAGCAAGACTAAGAGGAAATAGAAAAATTGTGCTAGTAGCATGTGAAAAGCTAGTGCCTTAAAAAATCTTGCAATATCTGAAAATCGTGGTTATTTCTGAAAAGACCAGCTGTTTGTTATTTTATCTTATAATTAGTATTCTGAAATATTAGTAGCTTTGCAAAAATCAGTAGCTTTTTTTGACATTTGATTAACAGGTGCAAACAGAAATTTTTAAGGTTTGGAGGCAGGTAATTTACAGCTTATTGCAGGGGAAATGGAACCAGAGGAAAGAAAAGTTGGAATGCTTCATCTATATTTCTTCACTCTTCCTTTGAAGTTTCCTGCTAATATTCAGGAACAATTTCCCTTTTCTGATGTTCTTCCACCAGTCATATTTTATTTAATTATCTTGGTTGCCCACTGTAAATAAAAAGTAAGAAACCTGCCAGTTCCCTTTGATCATGGTTCTGTTCTTTTCCCCCAAAAAACTTACACACAGAGGGTTTTTGTTTTTCATTCTTTCAGAGGTGAAAAGCATTCCTCATTAGGAAGAACAGATGCATCCTATCATAAAGGGTGGAGGGTTATAGATTCTTTCAAGTAGTTTCCTTTCTCTCCAGGTACAAATTTTTTAATCCCTGAGCTTTGTCAGTGTTCCAGAGTGTTCATGTATTTAGAATATATTGTCTCTGGAAGCTCCAGGCAAACCATGTGTAAAAATAGAAAAATGTATTAAAGCACAGAAACTAATGAGGACAAAGTGCAAATACGTCTTATAACCATTGCCCGGATGACTTCCTCAGGGGAGTCAGACTATAGCAGTTACATCAGGAAAACAGGCACACTACAGGTGGGGTCCAGCATTCTCCCTTCATCCCTGTATCAAACAGAAACACAAAACCCAACAAAAACACTGCCTTTACATTTTTGATCATTCTCATTTTTTTGAAAAAAGATATGAATCCATATTCCCTTTCATGCTAATTCATATTTTGAAAGTTTTTTCTAAACTCTTTTTTCTTTTCAATTTAAACATATTTCCTGGGGACATATATATCAATTTTTTTGAAAGTTTAAAAAAACCAACAGGGAAAATATTGTAGCCATTTAATAAACATAGGACTGAAACAATACACTGAAATTACTTGTCATACAAGATCTTGAAACAAGGGAAGTGTTGTACTCTATTCAGAAAACATTTTCTCAAAGTTTGCATATATCCCCTTTCCTTTCCTTGTGAAGTTTTAAAGTTACACACACACAACCACTTGCTCGAAGCCTTATGAAACTGAAATGTCAAGTGAGAGTTGCTTTATATCATGTTCTGTCAATCAAAGTAAGCGAGGCTTTATGCATCTGTTGCTAGTATATTGGCACTTTTTGAAGAGTGTTTCGGAGGGAGCGAGAATAAATAAAGATCCTTCAGGCACTTTCTCATTTATGGATGAGGAATCAAAGCAGTCTGAAACTTCATTTTCAGCCTGATACCCTGAAGATTGTTGGCTGATAATTCTGGATGGAACAGCTTATCTGGGAGGATTAGGGAGAACATGGACTTCCTATTACTGCTGGCTTCAGCCTATTCAGCTGGGCAGACTCTGTCGCACATTATCTGTGCCTTTACATATGTCACTAATCTTATCTATATCTTTTCAGCTCCTTCTGTTGGAGCTGTGGTTTCCTGTGCCTAAACCTCCCATTTCTTCATTACACCGGCTGTATAGGCATTAGCCTTGTCTAACAGCCTTTCTGCACCATGTCATTCAGTAATGGCTACTAATGCAAAGGTATGAGAAGGTAATGGTTGTGCTTTATCTCTGATCTTACAGGCCTCACATCAATATATTAAATGCAGACCTCCCTGCCCATCGGCATCCTCCGTTCTCCCCCCTACCTTTTTGTCCAAATCCACTTAATAAAACAAAATCACCCCAACAACGAGTATCTCTGTAACCGTTAAAAGTAATGGAAGCAGGCAATTTGGGGGCAGGTATATATGCTGGAAGGTCAGAGTAGTTTGTAACCAGGAGAACCAAAACATCAGCACCAGAACTAATCTGAAGCTTCTGCCATTGCTAATTGGTGTTACAAATTTAGTGGTGTTCATCACCAGGACAATATAGCTCAGAAGAAAGAAGTCTTTGAGTCCTCTGTGAGTCCCTGCCCTTTTTAAATTTCATAGGGAAGCCCCTTTCCCACAGCCACTCTAAGATACCTACCTGGCTTCCTCTGGCTCCGTGCCTGCCAGCTAAGCTCCGATTCTGCTTTTGACTTTCAGTCCTCCTGCCACACCTCCACTCTGGTGTCCTCTTTCCTTTCTAATTAATTTTCTGCTGTTTCTCCATCTCCCTCAGCCATTTTTCACTTCCTCATTCCCCGTTACCGTAATAAAAATGACAATAAATGAATTTTTAAAAGTGAAGGAAATGAAACCACTGAGATACTACTTTATCCTTTTATTATCCCACTAACTGTTTTTGACTGTAAGGTCTTTCGGGCAGGGACTGCTCTTACTGTGTGTTTTCATTGTGCCTAGTACAATACACATCAGAAAAAAATGAAAAATGATAACTCAGTCCTTATCTTGATGACTTTTTTGGGTACAATCAGAATGCAAATTAGAAAAACATCACTGACCTCTGACTACTAACATCTGCAATAGTACTATCTGACACTTTATTTCTAATTAGTAACTCAGCCAGTTCCTTAGATGATTAATTTTAATTACATTTAAGTAAAATTTAAATTATTTTAAAGCAATGAAATTTTCCTTCATGCTTTTGCTGCCCTTGCATTTTGTTTTGCTTTAAATTGCGAAGTTATTAGGGATCTGTACTTTGTCTGTTCTCTCGAGGTTGAAACAATAAGCTTTATCTGAACCTGACAAACATAATTTCTCCTCTTCATAAGCGAATGCGTTGAATGTCATGGTTTCCCCACCCCACCACCAGAAGTCCAGTCAGGGCCATGGCATTTAACACAGACTCTTTTTTTTCAGTGACAAGCAGAAGCAAGAAGTAGTGTGACATCTATCCTAAAGCTATACAATTACTGCTGAATTATATAGATGAGACAGACAGAGAGAGTTGTGTTAGGTTCAGCTTTGATAGCAACTGCAGGAAATTATGTGTTGCAGCAATGGAAGATTTTCTTGACTATTTGCATTCTTTCAGAGATTTGGAAAATCTGCTCACTGTGGACCCTGCAAGAACTCCTGTTTTAAGACTACAGAAGGCATTAATGGTCTCTTAAGGATGGAAGGAAGAATTTCATTTCAGATGCTCCTATGGAAATTGTTTTCACTCTTCTAGTCTAGTTGACTTGTTCTTCCCTATGGTTTTGTACACAGACTTTTTCAACAAGCACTAGGATCAACTAAGCATTTGATATACAGTTCATTTTGCCCATGCAAGATATGCATTTCACCAATTGAAAAGTATAGACCTGAAGAGGACAAGGCTATTTCTCAACTCAGAGAATCCAGTGTTTCATCAGGTGCACCTGAACCCCTTTATGATACATACAATATGAAGAGCTATATAAAGAATCTCTTAAATACTTAATTTATAGTCAGTCCTCGTCTGAGTATGTGTCATTTATGAAAGGGTAACACGTGCCATGTGGACTTGTCATTAGCCCAAGGTAACACAGGTTATGACTTCTAATTCTGTTCTCAGCCCTGCTACAGAGTTACTACATGACCTTGCACAAATCACTTAACCTTTATATGACTAATTTTATCCGTCTATAAAATGGGGATAGTAAAACTTTTAGCTACACACAGCAGGATGATGAGAATGAATTAATGCTGTTGAAATCCCTGAGAAAGAAGACTTTATATACAAGGCCTAATTCCACAAGTATTCGCTCTTTGACTCTCTGTCTTGAGCAGCTACTTCTAGTTAAGCAAAATTAGTGTAAAACCCTACCATCTGGATTTGTTAGCATTGTTCAGATTCACTATGCCTGGATATGAAGCTCACCCAAAACACTCTAAAGATTCAACACAATAGAAAGCTCAAGTGATTAATTAGTAATATTAGTTGAATTTCCACATACAAAAGTACAATCAACAATGTTTGTGCATTCAGAATTTAATAGCAGGGGCTCCAAGTAGCATATGCAAAAATTGACATCTGATTAAAAGTGCCTGTCTGCGTTACTGGAGCTGCAAGCAACAGGCAGGTGAGCAAATGCCCCCGTGCATGTGGGAGAGAGAATGTGCACTGTTCATGAAGTTCTTCAGCTTCTATTTTTTTTTTTAAGATTTGACCCTAAAACTTCACTTCTTCTGGACTGTGGACCAATATTCCAAACCTAAAACCGAAAGGATTTTCATTAGAAAACTCAAGTTGGAAATGTGATATCGTGTCACTTACCAGTAATTGGAACTTTATGGGTGTATTGGTTTGGCACAGCCTGTTTTTGGGTAGCAGGGGGGCCGCGAAGATGGCTCCTGTGAGAAGCTGCTGGGAGCTTCCCACCATGTCTGGCAGAGCCAATGGCTGATGGCTCTGAAGATGGACATGCTGCTGGCTAGAACTGGGCCAATGACAGAGGCTGGTAACACTTCTGTGATGACATATTTAAGAAGAAAATCAAAACAAAGTCAGGGGTTTTTTGCTTCTAGCCAGAGAACAGGAGGAGGTGAGAACATGTGAGGGAAACAACACAGCGACACCAAGGCCAGTGGGGAAGGAGGGGGAGGAGGTGCTCCAGGCAATGGAGCCGAGGTTCCTCTGCAGGCTGTGGTGAAGGCCATGGTGAAGCAGGTTGTCCCCTGCAGCCCATGGGTCCACGGGGAATGCAGAGATCCACC
>VZRQ01005624.1:25210-45078 GCA_013397975.1 Machaerirhynchus nigripectus
GGGAAGGTGTTTTAAGGGCTTATTTTACTTCTCATTACCCTCCTCTGATTTTGTTAGTTACAAATTTCACTTAGCAACCAAGGTTTAGCCTGTTTTGCCCTTGAAATATTTCTCCTGTTCTCCTTTTCCCACCCATGAAGCGCTCCTTTTGCCCAGCTGTGGTAGGGGAGGGGGAGCGAGCAACTCTCGTGGGTGCCTGGTGCTGGGCCAGTGTCAAACCACGAGAATGGGCTATGACTATTACAAAATACACAGCATGAAGAGCTGGCTAGTATCTATGCCTAGTAGTTAGGATGAGGGGAGAGTAGTGGAGTGAAGGTGACTAACCTCACTTCACTCTGCTACTAGCATGCTGTTTTGCAGTGGGCAGCCTAAATCTGTTCTAATCCAATCTCATTTCCCACATCTTGAGACATAACAAAAGCCTATATGATATAGAACAACCAGTCTTCAATATTGTGATCTGTTGTTTTACATAAAAGCATGCGTGGATTTATGCTCAAAGCAATCACTTTATTTCTTTCAATCACTAAGGCAAATTTTCAAGTTACTATAATTGTCGCAAACTTCATCAAATGAACAATATATTCGTATTCAAACCTGAAGATCAATCCAAAGTTGCAGACCGTCAAGAAGGCAGAAAGCACCAATCTTGTCTATAGCTATCAGTAATACAATTGTCTTATCCTAGACTAGCAACAAACCAAGAGATTTAAGGTTCAAGATCATGTGTGGTGTAACCTGAAGTACTCTATGGCAGGCCCTAACTCAACTGCATTTCAAATTAACCTCAGAAGATTCTTCATCATAAGAAAAAATGAATTCTTTATGCAATGGAAGTGATTAATCTTGAACCTTCAAAGTCAAGATGATCGGAAGGTGTGTGTGTAAGGGAGAGATTCTGCAATCTCCAAAGTGTTTGAAAACTGATACGTCATTAAGAAAATAAACAAAATAAATACAACTCTCTCCTTGGTCTGCTGCTGCAAAAAATTCCAGCATATTTTGCTGTAAAAACATTTTCTCTTTTAAATGATCAAAGCAGCATATGATCCAATCAGTTAAACAACTGCAACAAGCCAGAACACAGATACACTTAAATGTCCTGTTTACTAAAGATGTTCATTGAAGATAATGATGCACAGGGCCCAAGAGATCTGGAGAAAAATAAGTAAATAGAAATTAAACCCAGCTTAATGATGCCTAGGATAAAGTGTCTGGAGCGGAGGAGTGTGGTGAATTCTGAGGAATACGCTCAGTGCAGGTAGCTCTAGGTGCAGCTGCACTGGGAGCTGCAGGTTGAGCTCTGGGGGGGTGAGAGCCCTGGGCAGGAAGCTGGGAACTGCCAACCCTTTCCGTAACAAAGGGTTCGGGGACCTGTGGCCTGGCCATGTGGGTGGACACTGAGACACAGCAGGAGCAGATGAGTCACAGGTTTTCCTTTCCTTAGACTGTGAGGGTATAAAATCCCAGGGGATCCTTTTTTTGGGATCCATTCAGAGGCATCTGTCTCAAGCAGTTATTCTTTTTATAGCGATTGCACCATGATTAAATTAAAGATCAAGATGTCTGAGATTCTTCTGTGGATGTCTGGGATCACACCGGTCAGGAAACCTGTTTGGGCTGTGTGAGTGTGAGGGTGTAGCTGCGAAGGGGCCTCAGTCCCAGTTCAGGTGGCACAGGAGTGACTGCCAGAGTGACTCCTGGATGGTTGGACAGGGAAGTTTCCTTAACAGTGGTGACATTTTTGTCTTTTGTCTTGTATTAGGACTAAGAAAAGCTTTACAATGCTAAAATCATTTTGCAGCTTACACATTTAAATTAATATAAGCACAGCAGAAGAAATTTGACAGAAAGGGCTAAACACTGCCCAAATAGCTCACCTTTAAGCATACTTTCCCCTGGTCGAAGAGACTAAATGTGCTTTTCTGGAAAAATGAAATAATAATAAACTCATAGTGATAATAATGCAGCACAGACTATTTCTATAAGAAACAAGTAAAGCAAAGCCATAAATAAATAAATGCAAGGTATTCTTGGGATGTTTTGTCTTTGCATGTTTGCTTGGTTGTTTTTTTCATAAAATAACCAAAGCATATAATTGCATTGATTAATTCCTTCTCTGTCTTCTCTCTTTATTCTCTGTCTGGTATCCTTTATTTCCTGTATCCCTTGACCCATTTCAAGAAAGGACTGAAGGAGGTGCTGATTATTAAATTAGATGAATTTTTCAATTGACTCACATAAAACATATACAGAAGGTTTTCAGATGTGGGGTCATCTGTGAGGACCTCCCAAGGAGGCACCCACCTGCTGGCCTTGCATTAAATTCTCCTGCTCCCACTTTATCATGCCTTAGGCTGAGCCAGTCTTCACAACCATTCACACTGAGTCACTCAGCCTCAAAGTGGTCTTCTTCTGGTAATATCCAGGAACAGTACTGCCTCCAAAGAAAATACTGCAGCCCTAGAAATTTACCTTTTTCCTAAACATGGAGAGAGCTGTTCATCTCTTCTTATTCTTCGCTTGCTCAGGCTGGTTTGCAGTCTTACCTCCTGTATTAACCTAACTTTTAAAATGTGGCCTTTAAAGTGGCAGGAAGCGTTGTGCATGCAGGTAGTGCTCAGGAGACTTTTCACATCCTGAAGCTTATAACATGGACATGGCTTGTCTCTCCTCAGGTTAGGTTCATTTTTAAAACTTCATTATTAAAACCTCTAATCATTTTAAAGGGATTTTCCTGTTCACTTCAGTCCTGATGTAGTCTTAGCAGCAAGTCTTTTGTAGTATGCTGACATGCAATTGATGGGAGGATATGTTGTTTGTAATACCCTGAGGTGTATTCTGACCTGCTTCCCATTTCATGCAGTGAACCAGAGGATACAGGTGGTGCTTAGTGTATTTTTATCTTAAAACAACATTTTCTTAAGTTACAGCCAGTCTTAGTGAAAATTAGTTTATCTGAAATGATCATTCATATATGTACATGTACCTTGAATCCAAAATTAGTAAGACACATTTCTGTACCATTAGATGCCTATTTTCAAATATCTCATTTTGAAAAGTGGGGCTTATTTCTCTTATCATGAGTCAAATAGCAGGATTACTGAGGGTGGAACAAGATGAAGGTGATTCATCCCACCTGAGGTCTCCTCATGCACTTCGTAAGCATTTGATTTCTATAGATGACATCAATTAAATAAATACTTCTGAATGAATGAGTGAGTAAGAGACCAGTACACTCTGTGCTCAAGTGCCTGGAAATACTATACTGGGAACTAGCACTTAACTATGCTGTCTAGGAAGGATGCCTTTTCACACTTAATGCTCCCGGATGTGTCTAGAAATGCGGCCTGCATCTGTCCTAGTAAATGCCAGCAATGCTGGAGTAATCCCAACACCAGGATCCTGTTGTCATTGACATCAAAATGTTAGGACATCTTTAACAGACACAAATGACCAGTAACAAAGCACTCAACACAACAGATCAAGCCTGGTAAGCTGCCTTCCAGTATCTCTATCTGGTAAGTTACTAACTGTTGCTTTAGGGTCTGTGTACACACTTTAGGCATCTTCCCAGATGTTTAGGTAGATTTTTTCCTACACTATCAATATATTTTAAAAAAAAAGTTGTAATGGATTTCTTTCCTGCCTCTTCCTAATTTGTAGATTCCAGAAGTCACATTTCTGAAGAACTGGAGGGAGGGGGTGTTTGCCTAAAAAAATTCTGTGTATTCGCAATTAAATGCTCTAAAAATATGTATTTTCATATTCAGTGGCACATTTTATTTACTACTCACTAATGTTGGAGGTAAA
This sequence comes from Machaerirhynchus nigripectus, assembly GCA_013397975.1. Taxonomy (NCBI): domain Eukaryota; kingdom Metazoa; phylum Chordata; class Aves; order Passeriformes; family Dicruridae; genus Machaerirhynchus; species Machaerirhynchus nigripectus. The sequence continues at coordinate 29,027 of VZRQ01005624.1, forward strand.
GTAGTATAATTCTTTGTGTGTGTTACAAAAAAGGGTGATGCTATTCTGTTAAATCCATGCTGTATTTCTTATCAGAGTGTCACTATGTGCAGGATTTCTTATTAAAAAAGCAATCTTTAAAGTGCTCTGCTGGACTTCTTCTCTCAAGAAACCCATCTAAGAAGACTATCTATCCCCCAGTAAACCCTTTTCTAGCCTATCATATAATACAATCACCTCCTATAAAGAGATCAGGAAATTATGTAGTCAGACTTTTTGTGGTGAAACTTCTGTTGCGGAAAACAATCTAACTGAATGATGGTTTAGGTCTAAAAAGTCAACAATTGTATATTCCACTGTTTAGATATTAAAAAAAAAATTGCCAAAACTATTTATACTCATCACAATGCGGTCAAGGTGCTTTCAATAGAGATTATCTATGCAGGTGTATCTTTAGTGTATTAGGATCCATAGGAAAGTTCCCAGCTATCTTTACATACGTAAGTCCTAGTACCTTGGATGAAGTTTCACCAGAAGCAAATAGCCCAACGCCCTGTGTGAGGACAATGCATGTCCTCAAGTCAGGGCTCAGTAGAGATAACAAAATTTCTACCTGTGAGTAAATTAATCCTATAAAATTATAAGGATGATTAAGATAAATTAATATTTATATACCACTTCTTCCTACTTGCATTCTTTTTACTTAGTATCAGGAAGGCTGGATAGTCTTCTCCTTTGTTGTTGGAGTCATATGCACTGGGAAGAAATTAAGCTATGTGTTCTAAGAAGTATTAATCTACGTGCAACACTAATATGTCTTTGAAGTAAAGCAATAAAACAGAACAGCACAGCTCTATTGGAAATACAGATTTGGTTTAACTGCTGAATAATTGTTAATTCAGGAAATAAACATAAAATACATAGACTCTCACAAATCCATGAATATATTTTCATAGGCAGAAATGCCATGACCAAAAAAAAAAAAATGCAGCAGGCTTGGAGAATTTTGTTGAATGTTTGATGAGTTTACAGATCTTTTATCTTAACACTTACTACAGTTTGAGACTGGTGAATAATTCACAATGAATATTTCATCAGACACATGTTGCCTTCTTTTTGCAAACAGCTCATAGTTTTCCAGATTAATTTGTTATTTGAATTTTTTTTTTTAAGTAACCATGTAGATTTTTCCAAAACCATCATATGCAAATATTTGACAGCTTGGTTGGACTGGTTAGTTGTAATGAGCCAGATAAGTCACAAGGTGTTCTTTCGATTCATGCAGTAGAACAACAAGCATATACTTCTGAAAGAAATACTTACCCATGCGACTATGACATTTAGTTTTTAGTGAATACCCCTGCATGTGATAGGGGAGCATGTGCTCTATGACCATTTGTGCCAGTAAAAGGCAATCATTCAAATGTCTGTAGAAAGCAAACACAAAAGAGGATTGTCATTACCACATAGCCAACACAATATACAATCTCATTTTTAGACAGGCGAATGAATTAACAATATGCTGTTGGTAGGGCAGATAAGTGACACTGAGGACACAGAGGCAATCCCGGGGCAGAGATTTGCATACTATTTCTGTGTCCCCTTTTTGTAATTGTTTGATGCTCTTGGGTACCTTCTGTTAAGACAAAAAATAGTTCCTAGGCAGTAGCAAACTAGGCTGATGACAGTAACAACAGCTATCCAATAGTCGTCCTCAAAATTGATTTTGTTCCATGCTGTGCTGTCTAACCATTGTCCTCAGGGTTGCTTGAGGAGGTGAAAATCACTTCTCACTTTGTAATATACTTCTTCTATGACAAAGGCTAAAAGGAGCTGCATCAGAGGAGCTGTTGGGGGGGGAGGGGCTTTAAATGTTGGGGAAGATCCTTCTAACCAAGGAAACCTTATATAACAGTATCCAATTAATTTATAACCATTTAACCTACTGGATGCAAAATTATAGTAATCGAGCCTGGAATCTGGCATCAGTTTTCATAGAACAGTAACATACTAAAATCTCCACAAGATTAATGATTTTTCCCTTCCTGCCACATATACTTTTGCTAAGCATCTGATGCAAAGTGGACAATCCTCTCTGTTCTCTTTGCACGGACTGGCGTCTCACTCAGTCACACCTAACACCTAACAGCCAGTGTGTTTTGCCCATAATGGAAATGATGAACACCACAGAGTATGCTGTAATAAGACAGCTGTGCATAAACAGAGATACCACAGTCAGCTGTGCCTGAATTTTATCTAGACACTTATCAAAACTGGTTTTGATAGTGCTACTTTCCTCCACATTATACTGAAAGCATGTGACTGTCACATGTGTTCAGTCCAGACAGAAAATAAAAGTATGACAATAGCAGGTATTAACACATTCCAAAAATCCATTGTTGGCAGAAGTACAAGCATCTTGATTTACAGAGGTATTTGAAGTACTGTCATTTGATTTCAGTGGGAATTAAGTACCTGACCTGTTTAGGCATTTAGATAAATCTTACTAAACACCCATCTTCACCTCTAGGCAGCTAAATAGCTGTGTGTGTTTGATTTATAGCATTTAAAAGAGGTTGCTGAGGCTTTAACTCAACTCTGCCAGCACATTAAATACAGATGCTAGGCAGCATAAGACTCTGCAAAATAGTTAGAAAGTATTAGCTAACATAGGCTATTACCTTAAATCTTCACCTCCAGGAGTTCTTGGAGGGTAAAAGGATTTTACCTCTCAATGGAAGTGGCAAAACCAAGAGTAGATTGTCCAAGAGAAAGAAACAGAAACCACAAGATTGTTTCTCAGCCATACCAAACCCAGTGGTTCTCTTGCCTGTAACTGAACTCCACTATTAAGCATGTGGTTGAATAAACATCAGCCAAACTTGAGCATGTTATGATTATTTGGGGATATCTCATTAATGACTATTGTGCAGACCACCCAGCTGCATAGACAAAGTGTGTAGATCTGAAAATATCCCTGTGTATAGTGAAACAGCAGTCATTAGGACCACAACAGAATACCATTTCCCTAGCACTGACTACACACCCTGAGAGTCCCTCATTCCCCTGGTAAGGAGAATGGCTTTCAATTAATTCCTCAAAAAGGAAAAAAAAAAAGGAAATAGAAAAGCAGCTGCAGTGTGCACATGGCATAAGCAGTTTACTAAGGCACCACAGTGCAGTGTCGTGGAGGCTGTTAAAGGAAATCTGGTACTCCGGTGATAATGTGTATATTCATTCAGTATAAATGACTAAGTTCAAAAAACCGTACAATGAATCATGGTTGCAAGGCCGGACTTGCTTTGATTAACTACACTACTATAATGAAATCCAACAGAGCAATCACTGAAACATTTAGCTCCAAATGTAAATCTTTTTGAACTCTGAAAAAAACATGTTAGGCAATGAGAGGGGGTATATAATACAGGTATATTTCATATAATGAAAGTGGAAGCAGTTGGAAAGAAAAGGGAATGTTAAAAAGTTGTTATGCTGTGTTTGGCAAGCATTAGTAATTCTGAATATGTCAGTCATGATAATCCGACAAATTTGTATTCTAAAGGTCAATAGACGCATTTTCTATAGTGGTACAATAGTTATGCCAAATACAAAATAAGTATTTATAAGATATTTTCAAGTATTAATATGGTACCATAATGCATCTTGGGGAATTAGTCTCAGTTTTCAATTATGGGCATAGATTGATCAATGTAACAGAATTTTACGAAAAATGTACTGATATAACCCGTGGCACTTTCATTTCAGCAAGACTATAATGTTGAATTCCTGTATCTCAAGCTTGTCTTAACTGTAGAGATGAAAGGTGTCTTTTCTACCAAGAGGCAGAATGTGCTCTGTCTTCGGAAGACCTACTGTTCCACCACGAGCACAATGATTTCCTCATATGGTTACTGGTCATGCACCTGGACACTAAGGTATGTAATTTTTCCAAGGAAACTTATCTGTCAAGTGCCATTAATGCCAATAAAAGATAACCTGCAGCAGTGGGAAACCTGGACCTGAGGAATTCTTCTCAATACACAGCTCAAAACACAGGTTTTCCATATGTCATCATTTCCCTGCTGTTCTGTCCCTTTTGCCTGTTTGGTTGATTACAGTCTGAGACGACAGTTTTTTCAGCTGTCAGTAGAATTTCTGCGAGCATAAAATGCAGAACATGGGCAAATGGAACAACACAAGCAGCAGGAAAATCTTTTTCTTCTACTGTTGTTTGTCCAGAGAATGTAATAGGGAGAGGCCAGAGAGCAGAAATTGTGGCGAGGAACTTTGCTGTCACTGCGACTAAGATTGAGGGCAGCAGTGCTGGTGTTGGGATACCATCCTCCAGGCTGCATGTGGCCAAGGGTAGGGAGTCCCTGGAGGACACACCACAGAAGCACAGCATTGGGGAAGCATTCTAGTCATCTTCTGGCACTTCTTCCTGTGTTAAGTGAGGGAGAGAGTTCCTCTACCCCTCTCTTCCAGCCTTTCCACCACCAAGTTAAAATATTGGACTTGCCATGGAATAAATGTGCTCTATTACATACATGTTACATATAGACTACAGATTGTCTCATATAAAGAGATTCGATATTACTGCTGTGGGCATGGTCAGATTTGGTGAGAGTGGATTCAATTTCCTTCAAGTCAGTGAAGCTCTGCCCACTTACACTGGATCTAAATAGGATCTACAACATTCACCACTCCAGTATTTAAACTAATGCTGAGCTTTGTATACTGAAAATGCTTACATAAAGCAGTCGCACAGAACATTACAATAGTCACTGTAAAATCCATATGGTAAAACTTGGTGTTCCAGACTGCTTTTGTACAATAGTACAGCACATGCTCTAAAACAGGACTCGTAACCTACAGAAGATTTCTTCAAAATTATTCCATTCAAAGAAGTGAAAGTCTGAACAAAAATGTTCTTTCATCAATAGAATATGGCATTTCATGCAACAAACCATAGCACTCACAACTGTTCTGAAGGCTACACATTATTAATTTGAAGGTGTATGTGCATATTAACTTGTAAGACTCAATAGCCTAATCTTGGCCTGAAGGCCTTAATATAACATCAACAGGAGGCCTCACACTGAATAGAATGAGAGTTGGGACAGAGTGAAAATTGCTTAATCACCTTTCAGTGTTTAAGAGGGGCTGAAACTCTACTGGAAAGGAAGGATAATTTTTTAGTATTATTGTTTTCCTAACACTAAATCATCTTTTTACAACAAAATATCATAATGGACTCAAGGGACAAAAAATATGTTTTAACTTGTTTGGAAATCACAGTCAACCTCCAAGCCGCAGTGTCCAGAGACACACTGAAATCCATGTTCCAACACCAACATAAGTATCTGATCAAAGTTGCTCATTGACTGTTGCCATCTATTTCTTTCAAAACACTGACTAGTAAATGAAAAACATACTGCTTACTGCTCCTAAAATGTTTTCTACTACAGCTGTAAATTTCTCATGTGGTTTTTCTTCTTACCAATTGTCAATAGAGAGCTTGAGACTGAAAAGAACTAAACAACTCTTCTCCCAAACCTCTGCAGACAGAGTTGTACAACTTCACAGTTTATAGGGAGAAAAATGAGCTTACTTTGAAAATACCTTTTCCTTAGAAAATTTTGTAAATGACACTGGCTACAAAATTATCTGCATCTATATGCTAAGTTCAATACCATCACTGATTGCAAAATATTAGAAAAATGAAACGCAACTATGTTTGTTGCACATTTTGAAGGAAGGACATTCTATATCATATGGAATTTTAGGCAGGTTATACAAAGTTTCCTTGACCACCAAATGTCCTCTGACTTTTGGGAGTGCTGTGTGCATGTGTTGCCTTCCCCAAAGCAGGAAAACAGTGGGAGCAGATTCCCCAGGGCTGGGAAAATAAGGCAATCAAGGAATTATTCTTATACAGACTGAGTGATTGCCAGCTCTGCTCCATGAAATGTTTAAGCATATGTATACCTAAGAGAATAAAGCATGGGTGTAAGTGCTCTGCGTGATTTGTAGATTCCACAAGGAAGGTAGAAAGACATTGTTCTTTTTGTTTCACTCAAATGTTTCTTGAGGCATGTGATTGTTGCTTATTAGAGATGAAGCAAACCAATTCAGCCAGGCTGTTTTAACAACTTGATTAGTCTGTTTCTAAACACTAAAGGATTTCCAAACCTGCCTCTAATTTGTATAAATGGTAGCATGTGATGAAACTGAGCTGCCTACATCCTAACCCTAGAGTTGAGTTGGAATATACATCACGTGCTTTTTGCCAGAGGGGAAGGCTCGGACCACACAAAGAGAGTCTGCCCAGCCCCTCCTGCAGTAGTGTGTTCTGCAGAGACCTCTTCTGGCAGAGCTCAGGAAGTCATTCTTGGCTCCTCTTCTTGGCCACGGTGAGCCTCTACAGGCTCAATCTTCTGATTGCTGAAAGACACACAAGCCTTGAAAATATTTCCTTTTTTTTTTTTTTTTTTTTTTTTTTTTTTTTTTTTTTGGTGACCTGTTTTCCCCAGCTCACTTACAAGCTATGTCTGAAAACTCTCAATGGTTCCTTTATTTCTGATGGTAGCTGGTGATAATGGACAACTCTAGAGTGCAATTTTCCATAAATTGTATGCTGCCGTGTCAGGTCGGTAGATTATGCCTATGATACATTCTTTGGCATGTACCCCAACCAGTGAAGACTGAAAACGTATCAATATTTGAAAATTAAAAAAAATACATTGGGAAGTTTAGATTAGAGTATTGCAACATTATTGAAGTAGAGCACAGTTGAATTAGTGCTTTCCAATTTTATTCTGACAGCAAATTAAAGCAGTGGGGAAAAATGTTCCAGCAGAATAAAATATCTGTGATAAAGCTTCAAGAGCCCCAATGGTGGAATAACCTTACATCAGGCACCAATTTATGGAGTAAATTTTAGAATACATATTAGGGGGGAAAAAATCAGTATGAGAGATTTAAGTAAGTAACACTGTCTTCTGCCAGTAATACTGCTGTATATCCCACAGTTCCCTTGAGTGGTTATGCCAATGTCTGCAGCACTGGGATTGGTCACCTATTAATCAGGAGGAGAAAACCTTCACATCTCTTCTGTGAAGAATCATGAACTGGGAAACTAAATTCAGGCAAACAGACCCAAGAACTTTATTCTTACAGCAGAGTGACATAAGCAAATACAAATCCCAATAGTGTTATTATAGTGCCTGCTAAGCTAATTGAGAACATATTCGTTTGCTTCAACTAAATAAATTACTGTTACAATTATATGACCCCAAGGTCATCTCCTTTAGGAGATGTCTAGCACTTGAATTAACTATTCAACTCTTCACAGTAAGTGGCCTCAGCCAATCAATGCCAAATAAATACTGCTGAAATATGCATTTAATTATCCTAACACTTTAGCTTGTAAATGCTTTTCTTTGCCAGCAGTATTTTGGTTTGCTAATTTATTCTGGAATGGTGAGAGTTTTCTGAGTCTAGTCCGAGCATCATCTTTGTAAACTCTGATCCCAAAAGAGATCACAGCCAACCATCACAGACAGAACTGGTTACAAAGAGACATTCCTTTGATATCCTGGAGCAAAAATTTTTTATTCCATATTCTTTATATTGTTGGTTGCAAGAAGCAAACATAGCCAGCTAATTTTCATGACATTTCAAATGTGATTTGCCAGGTTAGCTAAGGACGAAATGGTTCTTGTAATGAAGAATCCACATTTTGCCAAGCTCAGTTACTACAGCTGAATTAAAACTGAAATGTAAAATGTCAGAGAGCTCACTACAAACTGCTTTATTTTTGGAATTGTATGGTACAATTTACACATCAACTAAAGCCTGCTACAAAAACCATTAAAAAATAAGTTTTTCTGAAAGCTAAAAGCTGCTTTCCATCCTCCTGACTTGCTAAAACTAATCCTAATGAATCTTGGGTTTTTAAAGCCTAGGCCCATACCTATAAACCCAGTTTAAGCCTTTTTCATAAGTACTGTGCTGGACTCCTCTACTGGAGCACATCGTCCCTCGAGGAACACACATTGGGTTGTTATTTAAGCTTCTCACATAATGTATTAGTCCCTAGAAATAAGAAAGCTCCTGACCATTCTTCTCTAAATTGGAGTAGAATTAAATTTGCCATCTATTTGCACCAGTGTAAATAAGAGCTCAACTCAGTTCTACATACAGAACAATCCCTGCATAACTAAAAATGACTTGTCCTTTATTCGTGTATCCTTTACTGGATTTTGCATGGTTTATCATGTAAATAAACAAACATCTGACTGCAGTATAAAAAATACTCTAATTTTGCAATTATTTGTAATATAATGTTCATGAATATTAATTACCTTAAAGAGAAGAATAAAAGTGATGACATCCTGCAGACTAGTAGACTTCATACCTTCAGAAAAAAATGTTTTGTTAATTTTTAAACAAGAGGCATTCATAATTATGCTTTCTGTGGCAAGACTGACTTTTTTTGTAAATGATGACCATAATTAAGCCTCTCATAATGAACACTGCTATTACTAAATAGTACAATTTATATAATGTCTCCACTCTAGGAGATTTTGCTTTTTTATTGAGGAGAAAAGGCAGATAATGACTCAGATTATAGTTTAATACTATTATTTTTAAGGATATTGCAAAAAACATATATAGACTATATTAATCTTTAGGCAAAATTTAATCACACTGTATCTGTTTAGCCAGAAAAAGAACTGAATTATTTTCCTAACTCTAATGCAATGTTGATGTTTCTCCTAGTTCTAGAGAAATGTACAAATTAAGTTATACCCAAGTGATATTTTTACACAGTGTAAAACATTTCTATGTCATTCATGTACTTAATTTAGGCCTGGCAGAACTATGTATAGACAAAAATTACTTGAATCTGCTACTAGCCAAATAAGGAATGTCTTCACCATTACTTCTAGCTCTAGGAAGCCTTTTATTCAACTGCAAATACAAACTATTTGCAGCTTTGTCTGTGGAGGTCTTTGGAGGTGGCCTGGTCTTGAAGTTAACACAAAATTGTTGTCAAAGAAAGAGATTTTATCTACATATGTTCTTGTTTTTCCAATCAGAGGAAAAAGACTAACATGACATAGGTGACCACTTCCAGAACTAGCATTCTAAATATCAACACCTGAGACTTCATACAACAAGGTACCTAGAGAATGCTGATGATTTGCTTATAATATTTTCCTAATATTTTCAGCTGGGTTCAGAAGTGCTTCGTGAAACAAAAAAGAGGCAAATTCTGCTGAGTTTAAATACTGTTCAGCTAATGGCAGCTCCTACGAAAATGCTGATTTAGCCGCAGTTCACATGTGGCACATTCTCTTGCTGTTTCCTTGTTTGAATTGTGACTGCATATTCCTATTTATGTTGTAAGATGGTTTTCAAAACTACACAAATTTAGTTCAGTTTTTTGGTAGTGCCTAAATGATTTTGGAACAAAATTGTTTCTCATATTGCAAGGAATCTATCTTTCTAAGTTATCTTAAAGGTAATGATTTATGAAATCCTGCTGAAAACATTTGTACTGCAACTCTTTGATTTTTTTCCTACCACAACTTCAGTGAAAAGCAACATTATTAGAAGAACAAAGCAGTGTGATTTAGGGAGAACCTTCTAGTACATGGATTTGATTCAAAGTGGCATTTTGAACTTATACCCTGGCCCTGCTGAGCTTTTGGTCAAGCTGTGCAAGTCAGATTACGTTTTGTAGCATCAGAAAGTCAAAAAGGGCAGGGGAGAGGGCTTTCCACCCTCTCCAGAGGGTTTTCCATCATTTGCAGTCTAAACATATGCCTTATGATGACATTAGACAGAGATTTCAATCCTTGAAAAACTGGAGGTGGACAGATATTTTCTATCTAATTGCATCTTTGCAGGTATTAGTAAACAGGCTAAATAAATATCTGTAGGGGAAAAAAAAAAGCCCCAGAAATTGCCGTGGAAGGAAAAGACATTGTTTGGTTTTGAATGAGAAAAATTAAAACAGAATGTTTTGTTTCAGGCCAGCTCAGCCCAAATCAAAAAGTCATGATCTGACAAACTGAAAAGAAGCTCTTCATTTCACATCAGTTTGACATTATTCAGCATCTGTCTGAAGTGCTGTTACGTGCAATGAGATTTGTAGTTCTTCATGCTAGGGACCTGAAAGCATGTTTCTGCTGTCAAATCCAAGTACATGTCCTAGCCCTGTCCTAATAAAGCTTGTCTGTACATCATCCACCTCCCACTTTTTTTCCTTCTTCTTTGCTGTACTTTCTCTAGGAAAGAAACTGAACTCACAAAGAGAAAACTTGACACAAAAGCATCGGTCCTCTTGTCGTGCCAGCTATGGGAACAGGACTGCAGACCTTGCCATGGAGAAAATATGCTCTTCGGACAGAGCCATAAGCTTGCCAGCTGAAGCCTGCTTTACTTTGCCCTCTCACCGTTAGAGGAAAAGGATCTCTCTGGGAGACAGGATTATTTTCAATATACCAGAAAATAGCCTATTGTTTGCATAGACATTATTGTATTGTATTCTGATATTCATTTTTTAACCTGTAAGTAACTTTGGAGAAGTTTGTCAGACTGTTGTGGGACAGGAGGTTCGTGAACTGTGTAATGACGGAAAAGGCTTCCCCATCTCCTGATCTATCTCAATGATGTGTTTTGCATGTTAACTGCTGAATTCATAATACATCTTAGTTATAACTAAAACATTTTTGAAGCCAAATCCCTAATTAAAAAGGGTAGTTTCTTACAACTAAAGAATAGTTACTGCTACAAGATATTTGGATATGTGAACAAAATTCTTAAAGACTAACTCTAAAAAGATATGAACTAACATTGCTGGCTACACATTTTTGCATTACCTGTGTTTCCATAAAAAAGCACAGACAGCTGGAATGAAAGATTCTTTTTGAAAAATATTTCCTGAAGTGATTTACATTTTGTACAACATGCCCAGTTTTAAAGCAAGTAGAGGGAGACTGTAGATCTGCTGGTGTTAGCCCCAGTTACAGAGCGTGTACATCAACTTACTTGAGACAAAATGTACATGTTGCCTAGTAGCCCCAGTCTGCTTGTGGCTGCATTTTTGTACATGTTTCCTGATAAACCTTGGTTCAACTCAACATATCTTGCTTTCCTCTTGCAAGCATTTTTTGACAAAATAAGTTAAGTATCTTTTAATATCACCTAGACACATCCAAAATATACTCTTCTGTGTATTATAAAATTGTGAAAGTGCATGACATTATTTTAGGTTAAAAAAACGATCAGCATGCATTGCTAAAAATCAGCATACATCATACAGAAAACTGACTGCTTCATACCAATGAAATATGAGCACATTTTGCAGTAGCTGTCCTTTGCTAGGATTTAAAACTAGGCAGAGAGCTACAGCCCAGACAGGCTGTAGACTATTTCCTTCCAGATAGGAAACAAACCTGTGCCACAGCAGGGCAGAGCCCTTGCTGAGGGTGGTAGTGTTCATGCAGACAGGTTAGCTGTAAGTACAGGCCAAAACCACAGCAGATGCAGGCAGAAAAGCTGTGTCTTGGTGCTATGTATCTTTGAGTCAAGTCGCGTATCTATATGCTAAAACATGGTTTTCACAGGAAAGTAGTATACCTTAAGAAGTCTTCTTATTCCTCTGTCAACTAGGAAGCAGTGAGTGAAGAAGGGCACTCCTGGAGTTACCTTTTGCCAGGGCTGGAGTAACCTTTTACCAGGGGATGGGTCAGGAGAGTAGACAGAGCTTCCTACATCATCAGGTCTAGCTGGACCAGGGCTGCATGAGAGATGTGCTTAGTGCCTACTGCTTACTCCAAACTGAGGACAAACAACACAAAGAGTGATTCCTATCTGCACTGCCCCTTTTCAGGGCTGATGGCAAAGTCATGGTTTTCCCCTTTGGGCTCTGTAGCACTGTGAATGCTGCTTCTGCATAATCATTCCACCAAAGAAACTGAAGGTGGTTCACCTGGAAAGGCAGAGGGCATGATAGAAATAAGAAGGAGCTGCTGTAATCAGGCAAAAAAACCCCAGCTTTGGCAATGTTTTTTGCAATGGAGGATGGGAGCCTTTGTAATTTGCAGAACACGTTGTTCTGGAGGTGGTTCAGATGAGAAAAAAAATATTTTAGAATTCTTCTCCATTGATTAAAAGCTAAATAAAAAGTTAAGACAGACATGGGGACACCAAAAGAATTCATTCTTTGTATTCAACCAGTTCACAGCAACCATTTTTACATTGCTGAGCATGATTGTGACATTAGCACAGCTCAAGTGAACAAGTTTGAATAAAATTTTCTTCACTATGAGGGTGGTAAGAAACTGGAATGGATTGTCCAGGGAAGCTGTGGACTCCTTATCCCTGGAATTGTTCCAGGCCAAGTTGGATGATGCTCTGAGCAACCTGATGTAGTGGAAGGTGTTCATGTCAAGAGGGCTGAAACGAGAAGAACTTCATGGTCCGTTCCAACCCAAAGCACTCTGTGATTCTATGTTTCTGTGAAATAAAAGACAAGCAAAACCATTCTGCTACAGTCTCTTACAGACAGTAATCTCAAAGACAGTGTTAAAGACCACACTTGTTCATGTCTTGTAAACCAGAACACGTATGCTTGCAGCACTCTTCTCTATTGTTATGCAGTAAAACTAGACTCAAACACCTTTTGCTGTATTTTTTCTGGTGAGATTGCCACCATTCACCCTACAGCATTAACTCTGGAAAAAGGTAGCCGTTTCTGAAATTTGTAGTATTTGGAGGATTATGGAAGATGTTTCCTTGGTCGTGGCTTAGCAGTGGGTGTTTACTTGCATGGTAAACCCAGGCAGTTGATGGAAAACCAATAACACAAATATCAGCCACCACTGTTCTGCTATCCTGTTATGAATATATTGTACTAGCACAAAAAACCTGGCTGAACAAATTCCAACCTGCATGCAGTTAAAGTCCAATATAGAAATATCACAGAGTTATGTTCTACATACAGAATACAAAGATAAATGGAGGCATCCCAAAAGGAATGAAAATACTGGTGGCCAACAGACTGAAAATACTGTTTGTCATAGCATATGATCTGGCTTGAATGACATTATTTTGGAAAAACTTCACAGGCTCAATTGCATTTTACAGCTGAAAATATTGACATTGTTGTGACAGCCCATGCTGAACAGAACAACAAATTGGTATTAGAAAGCTCTAGGACAGAATGCCAAATTTAATGTTCAAACTAGTTTTGTATGGACGAAATATAACATTCTCACTTTGTACAAACTGATTAGTGGGGCTTTGCTTTGTGTTACTAATGGTGATGATGAAAACTGCAATTCCAAACTGTGTAAGTTTCTGTAAAAATATTCCCTTGAAATAGCTCCAAGCAATTAATTCCAGGCTTAGAGCATACTGATAAAAGCTTACGGTGCTCTTTGCCTCCTACTCTTTCTCATTGTTACCCTCAAATCCTTTCACTAAACTGTGTTTGAGGGCACCAACTCAGCCTCAGATATTATGAAGCAGTTTATCAGTAAAACAGTTTTCCTTGGAAAAATATCCAGTACTCACAAGAAAATTTATCAAAAAGTGCAGTGGTTTCAGATGTACTTTCCACCAAAAGTGTTGCTCAGGTTTGTTCTGATAAAAAAACAGGGAGCCAGCCATGAATTAATATACATCTTCAAGTCAAACACAGAACCAATTTAGAGCTACACCAAGAATTAGCCTGAGATTTCTGGATATCATCTTTGTCTTGGATTCATATGGTAACACAGGATATATTTTGTGGCCCAGTATTAAGGAAAACTGGGAGATGGGTACAAACACAAGTTTTGTGTGTTCAAAAAATACTTCCTAACTTTGGGCTACTTCTTCTTGAAGTAAATAGATCACTGTCAAAAATGCTAGTTTTACACTGATAAAGAACAGAAGATATTGCTACAGTGTCGGTAAGATGCACAGGAGGGAAATTTGTTTCCAGTCTTGTTTATTTGCAATGTTTCCTGTAGACTGCAGGCTTCCCATTTTCTTAGACATTGAGTCTTATCCCTTAGCTACAACATGTGGAGGGGATTTCTGAGGACATCAGGGGTGAATATCTCTAAACAGAAAGATGACAAACGCTTTAGAAGTAATAGCAAAAGAATAGTCAAAAAACTTCCAGTTTCTACTTCTAACCACAAGCCACACCACTTGAAAAAATTAATTAGAAAATCTAACCTTTTACATCACTCAATAAAAATAAACTGATATGGGTTAATTTTTTCCCCTTGTTTCCAATGAAAAGGTGCAAAATGACAAATCACCAAAATTTACTTTGAATTCTTACAATACAGAGAGAGGCATGGTAGATTTTAAAAGCAATGAATTCCAAACAACAGGCTTTCATTTCAAATAATCTGTGTTTCTATGCAAGCAACAAAATGCACTTTGTTGAATAGCAGGATTGTTATCTTTTGCCAAGTTGGAAAGTCCTTCACATAGAGCCTACCTATTTAAGCTGCGATATCAGAAGATCTGAAACAACAGCTAGTATAGACAAGATGAAAAACCTAGCAGATGACTTTCTGGCTGAATAAAAGGATTGTTTTGAGAAATGAGAATTGGTGCTAGCCCGAATGCCTCACTGATGCAGCACTTCCAGCAGTCTTCTCCCAGAGAATCTCCAGTTCAAAGAGGAGCAAATGCCAGAAGAAATGGCCAGAAGAAATGGCCAGAAGAAATGGTGAGAAAGACATAGGGAATTACAGTGCTGCAGTGCTTGCTGTGAAACAAGCTACCTTCTTCTCTCTCTCTTAATCTCTGAATGTTCACCTCTGACTTCTCAGTGGTCTTTTTTTTTTGTCTGGCTCAAAGGTCATTGCAGAGCCTTTCCCTGTCAATTCCCTGTATTTTTTCCCTCCCCTTTACTTCTCTTTCCTCACTCAGATTTCTTTCCTCAAACTCATCCTTGTGCTAACTGGAAGGGAAGGAGAAGGACTGACCATTCCCATACTGGTGCCCTTCATTTGCCTCAGGTGAAGATTGGTCACCAACAGCTCCAGAACAACTCTCTGTCCAGGAACTGCAGACTATGCATAAAGAAAGGGTAAAGATGCTGTGAAGAGCACCAGAAAAATAACATCTTTTCCTCTAACTTCTTCCTTTCACCATTTTGTGCTTTTTCTCTAACCTTTTTTTCAATGAGGCACACGTGTTAAGTGTGTTATGTATTTTTAGCTATGGGAAATGAGGGGTGAGCAGTCACTGGCCCACCTGTGGCTTGAGATGTGCTCTGGGTGTCAAAGGGCCCTGGCTATATGAGCCAAGCTTGCTTCCCGTCTCCTGCACAACAGCATCCAAGGGCTGAGCTAGGGTGGGAAACAGGGAAAAAAGGTGATGGACTACCAGAAGCCCTGCTCTTGGGGAGTAATGCCTGTACCAGGGTGTCAGTGAGAAAGACTAAGGCTGGGGCTTGGGAGGGGTCTAGGAGCTCCAGGACCTGAAGTAGAGGGTCGTGCAAAGAGTTCTGACTGAAAGGTCTGAGAGGAAAGGGGGCAGTGAGGATTTCAGGTGCCCATGCTGGAAGACAGGAACAGGATTTGGAAAGCGAGACTGTAGTGGGTTGGTTCGCATCTCTTACCTTCTGTGAGGTAAGAATTAGGAGGAATGCAAAGCAGGCTCCAAACTTTAAAGAACATAAAGAAGTTTATTAACAGAACTAAAAGAAAAAAAGATTAATAAGAGCCAAAATACACCTTCAGAACACTTCTCCTCCCCCTATCCTCCCCCCTCTTCCCAGTTACAACATAAAGGCACAAACTTGAGATTATTTCAGTCAGTTTACCAACTCTATAATAGTCTTTCATCAGTTCACTTAGGGAGAGGAGTCTCTTCTGACCATGCTATGGGGCTTCTCCACCAGAAGGAGTTTTCTTGTGGCTTCCACATCACAGCACAAGCAGCCACCCGGGGTGGTTTTCTGCTGGCATGTGAAAAGTCCCTTCCCTCGACTCACAGCTTTCCCCACAGCTGTTTTTGAGGGTTCAGTCTTAGCTAATGGGGTGCTATTT
>VZRQ01005624.1:56036-76558 GCA_013397975.1 Machaerirhynchus nigripectus
ACATACTTGTAATTCCCAAAGTCTGACAACGAGCTTAGACCCAAAGTTCCTTAAGACAAGACACCAAACATCTTGGAAACCTCGCAGTTGTGTCAGAAAGCCCCAGACACCAAGGTCCTCTCCAGAGCACATTTTGTAAACCAAGACAGGCCCATCCAGGGGGAAGGTTCCTCAGCATGGGGGCTTCTCTCGAGCCTCTCACTGGGGAATCTTTGATAGATATGCTAATTTGCAAGGTCTATAACTGTATACGCGAATCATCATGTTGGTGCATTTTGGTGTGCATTCTGGGGTGCATTTCAGTGCATTCCACCTGGATGTGGTGCACCTAAGAATCCTCAAATAAATACCGAGGTAAAACCCCTTTTTCCCCTCTAATAGTGCTTGGTTCTTAATTTTAAGACCAGGGAAAGGCAACACCATAATAAGGGAGGGGTGGGGGAAGGTGTTTTTAAGGCCTGTTTTTACTTCTTATTTTCCTGCTCTGATTTTGTTAGTAATAAATTCAATTAATAGCTCTAATTCCAGCATGTTTTGCCCATGACAGTATGTGGTAAGTGCTGTCCTTGTCTCAACTCATGAACCCTTCATTATATTTTTTCTCCCCATCCAGTTGCAGAGGGGAGGGATAGAGCAGCTTTGGTGGATGCCTGGCATCCAGTCAGGGTCAACTCATTACAATTTCTCTTTTCATTTATTTTTATTATCAGAGAAATTAGTTACAATATCTGAAAAAACGCTCAGACATTAGGTGAGTGAAGTTTTGGCTACCACAAAAAGTAAATATATCACTATTTACTCCTTCCTTACTGCAGGAAGGATCCCAGCAGTATATTTTCTAGTATTTTATTCTAACTGGTTTTAAAAATCTTGTGATAAATGGCTGAAGCTCCAATGGAGAGGGTAATAAAATTTTATGGCTGAACTATATCTCATTGTCTGAATAAAAAATAATAAAAATCCCCTTTTCTCTGTTTTGAATGTCATCATCTTATTCCTCATTACGGATTTAGTCCATCTTGGTGTTTTCATCTAGTATTTATCATCATATGTGAAAATATAGGCTATATTTATATCTTATTCTGGTCATTGTTTATCCAGCTTCAGAAAATAAGATTAAGATTTTCAAATACTGTAGGAAGGCTACCCACAGAAGTGCTACTAAAAATCCTCTCATATCCTTTTTCAAAAATCCATTGTACTGCTTTGAGAATTTCAGTCTTGATTATGAACTTCTGTGGCTTCACCAGCTTTCCTATACTTCTCTGGGTTCTTTGAAAGGTCCCAATACAGACAATGCTCATACAAGGATTTTCAGTTCTAGTTACATAATGTCTACTATTTTAACTTATTTCCCACTCGGAGCTTCATGACACCTTATATTTCATTTTCATAAACCTGAAGTTTGCTGCTGAATGTTTCACCCAACTGTTCAAGCCAACTCAGTTATAACTAGCTCCTTCCCCCATGATGGTTTTCAAATCTGATTAAAATGGGAACCAGGCCTTCACGTGGTGCCTAAATTACTGCTAAGGTGGGCTGAGTTGCACTTCATGACAATCTGATGCTAGAAAGACAAGATGAATCTTTCATCTTTGCTTTTGTCTTTATTATTTTTTATCGTGTCTAAACACGATGCAAGAATAAAATTGCAGTCCAAATTGTATGTATTAGTGTAAAATGCATATATTTTTCTGAAGTCATCAGTCGTCTCTTAAATGATTAAAGACACATTTAACAAAAACCCCAGGAAAAGCATATTCTACAATAGACTACATTCTTGACTTCCTGATTAAGTATGTCAGAAATGCTGTGCCAGTTGCTCAGTTGAGCCTTGTGAAAAGTCAACAGGCTACCATACAACATCCAGAATGATACAAATGTATAAACTATGCAGTTTTAGAAAGTTCTATTCCATAATCCTGCTTTACCCTTTGAAAGTTAAAGGATAAAAGCAGCATTAAGAGAAAAAATATTATGTCTGTATAATGGAGAATTTACATCTAACACCAGATATTTTCAAGCAGTTCTAGGGTAGTAGAATGTAATCAGAAATAACATATATCGAGATGCAAAAGCCTTTTCAAAACTAGTGGAAAAATATTTTCTAATTGTGTTTATATGATGTACAAGACACTGTGAATGGGGCTCATAGGAACAGAGCACTGTCCTAATGTTTTCCAGAATAGTCCACTCTAAGTTTTTAATACCAGATGAGGTAGAAGTAGATAGGAGGAAGAATACTGGCTTCATTACCTGCTGATAAGATACAGCTCCAGAGGATGGAGAACCTGCTAAATTTTTGCAAAGCTGAGTCACTTCATCCCCTGCCACAGTAAGTAGCGAAGGGAAAGTGTCATCAGCAATGATACTATCTCAGAATTACAGAAAAAGAGGAACATTTGTAATTTTCATGATAGCTCAAGGAAAGACTCAGTACTGAAAGATATTAAGGAGTCTCTGGTAAGTACTAAAAGAACTTTCTTTCACATTGTGCCTGTAACAAAAACTATCTACATTTTTCAGTTTTGTCTCTTTCTAAGAGAAGTACAGTGGACTGGACAGAAGTTGAAATAATATATATTTTCCTGATGAAAACAACATGGAAATCACACATTGAATGTAATTTCTCAATATTAAGTGCCCTAGGTTTAATCTTGATATGATGAAAAGTGTAATAAGCTCCTCCCAGCACATCCAATAAATTAATTCCAAAATCTCACCCCAATTTCTACTGCATCAGGAGTATTGTGAGAAGCTGGTTTTGATAACCATGCTGATATAGCAAGAGTTGGTCATAGAAAAACCCGTATCAGTAAGTTAGATAACACTGAAATATTGGAAATGAATCTGTGGTTCAGAAAAACTCCATTTCTCCATTTCTCATTTAAAGACCTACAAATATTTCAAACTTGCAGGGGTAGAGGGAGAACTAAAGACAGAGATTTCACTTTTTTGTTTTTACACAAAGTAAATTATGATATCATACAATCAATAATTCTCATCTACTTGAGCAGGATCCAGTGGATGTGGACTAGAATTTAAAGAGGACAGAGATGAAGCATGCTTAGAAAGATCACCCCCATGGTATTAAACACTCTAACCAAAGAGCATAAGGGTAAGTGAGGAAATCTGCTAGAAAGTGCTCTGAATGAATGATGATAGAGAGGTCATAAAGACTGTAAGAACATGGAGCATAAAGGTTGACCCTTCACAACCAAAGTGTTGGTAGCTGATTAAAAGGTTTCCAGGAGTATATTTTGTTAAGTATTAGTGAATTATGAACAATTATAGCTAAAAAATATCCGATTTAAGAAAGCCAAAATATGTTAGACACAGAAAGTATTTTCTAAAATACTCTGTATCCCTGAAAGAAAACCAGCTGCACCTTCAGCACTATGACACTTAGTTTCGAGTGCTTTAGGATATCTCAGGACTTGCTTGAAAGGAAAATGCTCCATACTAACTTCAAGGAGCTAGAGACAGACCAGCTACTAGCCATGAAACTCTCTTTACCTGGAAGAAGCCATCATCAGGAACAGGTACAGAACAGTTCCTTTTAAACTAAAAAATCTGAAGAAAAGTTAAAAGGAAGTCATCACTCTACTACCATCAGGCAGGGGTAGGAACTCGGTAGCAGTGATACAAGATTGTCTGAAGAGGCAGGGCACTTACCAAATTTTGCAGACTAGTTCTGTGGTTAATATGTCCTGCCACTTGTCCTCTAGGGTGAGAGGAATGGAGGGAAAAATAGCGTTAATTACCCTTTCTCTCCATAAACAGCAAATGATCAGGAAGCAGAGAATACCAGACTTCCAGTGAGGCTTTCCCTTCACATTAGGAGCATGCTGAGCCCAGCTTCTTTGTAATCGGTGGGGGGTTAGGGACAACCCAGGCACCTGACAGATCTGTAGATGCTTATCATTTCCCACCAACCAGCAAGGACCTCCACAGCATGCAGGCTTCTTTCTGAAGTGTTCAGCTTGAAGGAGGATGGACATAAGATCAAGCTCACTGAAGACGAGCCTGGGGGTGGGATGCCAGGGTTAGGGGTAAAATCAGTAGCCCAGCTCAAGTGCATCTACACCAATGCACACAGTATGGGTAACAAACAGGAGAAGCTGGAGGCCACTGTGCAGCAGGAAAGCAATGACACAAATGTGGTGGGATGACCAGAGTGCTGCACTGGATGGCTACAAGCCCTTCAGAAGGGACAGGCAAGGAAAGAGAGGTGATGGGGTGGCTCTGTGCATTAGGAAGCGTTTTGACTGTACAGAGCTCAAGGATAGTGATGAGAAGGTTGAGTGCCTACTGGTGACACGCAGAGGGAAAGCCAAAAAGGCAGATATCCTGGTGGGAGTCTGCTATAGACCACCCAACCAGGATGAGGAGGTGGATGAACTATTCCATAAGCAGATGGCTGATGTTTCATGATTGTCAGCCCTTGTTTAATTGGCCAAATCACCACAGCAGAGAGGAGGTAGTCTAGGAGGTTCCTGGAGAGCAACACAACCTCTACCCTGGACTTCCAGAGTACAGACTTTAGCCTATCGAGGATACTGGCTCAGAGAGAGCATTGGGAAGCAGCCCTTAAAAGTGGGCCAAGAAGACTGGACATACTTTAAAAAAGAGATCTTGAAATTTCAGGAGCAAATCCTATGAGTCAACAGAGAGCAGGGAAGACGACAGGCTGGGCTGAGCATTGAGCTTTCGCAGGAACTCAGGGAAAAAAAGAGGGTATATCACCTCTGAAAAAAGGGGCAGGTAACTCAAGAAGGGTATAAGGATGTTGTTAGGTCATATAGAAATAAAACTAGAAAGGCAAAAATTTGCTGAAACTTAATCTGGTCACTACTGTTTACACCAGTTTTTTTTTTTTTTAATAAATTAATAATAAAAGAAGGGCCAAGGTAAAACTCCACTCTTTATTGGATAAAGAGGGAAATACAGTCACCAAAGATGACAAAAAGGCTGAGATACTCATTTCCTTCTTCACCTCATTCTTCAAAAGTAGGACTAGTTATGCTCAGAGCAGCTGGCCCCCTGAGCTGGTAGGCAGGGATGGGGAGCAGAACAGACACCCTGTGGAAGTAGTTAGTGACTGTTGTGCCACTTAGATGCTCACTTGTCTATGGGGCCAGATGGGCTTCGTCCTAGGGTGATGAGGGAGCTGGTGGAACAGCCCACTCAGCTGCTCTTCCCGATTTATCATTAGTCCTAGTTAACTGGAGAGATCCCAGATAATGGGAAGTTGTCCAGTGTGGTGCCCATTCACAAGAAGGGCCAGAAGGAAGATGCAGGGAACTACAGGTCTGACAGGAAGGTCAGCCTGACACTGATGCCCGACAAGGTTATGGAGCAGATCTTCTTGGGGGCTATCACACAACACAGATAGAACACCCAGGGGATCAGGCCCAGACAGCAGGGATTTAGGAAAGGCAGGTCCTGCCTGGCCAACCTGATCTCCTTCTTTGACTGGGTCACTGGCACAGTGGATGAGGGAAAGGCTGTGTCTACCTGAACTTCAGTAAAGCTTTCAATATCCTATCTCATGGCATTCTCCTGGAAAAGCTGGCAGCACTTGGCTTGGACAGGTGCACCCGTTGCTGGGTTAAGAACTGGCTGGATGGCTGGGCCCAGAGACCAGTGATGAATGGTGCTACATCCAGTAGTCATCGAGCCGCTAGGGGTGTCCCTCAGGGATCAGCATTGTTCCCGGTCCTGTTCAGTGTCTTTATTTAAGGTCAGGATGAGGGGATTGACTGTGCCCTCACAGATGACACCAAACTGGGTGGGAATGTTGGTCTCCTGGAGGATTGGAAGACCCTGCAGAGGGACCTGGACAGGCTGGATTGAGATGCCAAGACCAATGATATGAGGTGCCAGTGCCAGTGTACTTCGATTACAAAAACCCCAGACAGTGCTACAGGCTGGGGGTAGAGTGTCTGGAAAACTGCCTGTGGAAAAGGACCTGGGGGTGCTGGTGACAGCAGCTGAGCATGATCCAGCATGTGCCTGGGTGGCCAAGAAGGCCAGTGGCATCCTGGCCTGTATCAGCAAGAGTGTGGACAGCAGGACCAGGGCAGGGGTTGTCTCTCTATACTCAGCACTGGTGAGGCCACACCTTGAGTGCCACATTCAGTTCTGGGCCCATCACTGTAAGAAGGACATTGAGGGGCTGGAGCACATCCAGAGAAGCACAACAAGGGTGGCAAAGGCTTTGGAGCACAAGTCCTGTGAGGAATGGCTGAGGGAGCTGTTGTTTAGCCCGGAAAAAAAGAGGCTGATGAGGGACCTTATTGCTCTCTACAGTTACTGAAAGGAGGTTTTTACTAGGTGGGGTTTGGCCTCTTCTCCCAGATATCCAGCAACAGGATAAGAGGACACAGTCATAAACTGTGCCAGGAGAGGAGAAATTTCTGCCACTGGGAGAAATTTCTTCACAGAAACAGTGATTAGACATTGGAATAGGCTTCTCAGGGAGGTGGTCGAGTCACTTTTCCTAGAGCTGGTTAAGGAAAGACTGGATGTGGCACTTGGTACCATGGTCTAGTTGACAAGGTGGTGTTTGGTCAAAGGTTGGGCTTGATGATGTTAGAAGTCTTTTCCAACCTAACTGATTCTCTGATTCTATGAACATCTAAACTTAAGCCAGAGCTCATCCAGACCCATGGCCCCTTTTCAGTCTTCACTAGACTTTCACTAGTAACAGCTTGTTGAGGTTTAGTATGATTTTTACCCCGAACATTTCCCATCTTGGCTCATTCTCTGTGATGAGACCTACGTAACAGTCTCTGAACAGGTTTTTTTTAAGGATATTCACTTGAGTTTAAGGACTTCTTCACCCTCATCTTTCTTTCTCATTGACTCTATCTATTAAGATGTATAAAATGGAAGAAATCAAGGGAACAAACTAGGAGAGAAAGGTCCGTGTATTGTACTCCCTTTAGAACATATTTGGTTAAGAAAACCTTACCCTATTCTGAAAAAATAGTTTCAAAAACTGTTTGAGATATTCTCTTCACTAATTACATCAGTGCCAGTAATGGTAAACAAATGCTAACCCTTTTCCTGGCACACATTTCCCTCAACAGTGACAAAGCATGCCAGCTGATGTACAACAGTAGAGGTTCCATCCTTTCACAATAGCAACATATGACAAAAATAATTGCAATGAATAAAAAAAAATCAAACAAACCCAAGCCCAAAAACAAAATCAAAGTTCTAAAATACTTCGTAGTATTTAAAGGAACTTCTAAGGAGGCATCAAGAAAATACATAGCAGGAATTTGTTCTCTATGATACTAAACAATCTGTTTTTATTATTTTAACTCAATCTTCTTCCTCGATATCATGACAGTGTTGTGCAGCAAGTCCTGAGATAACAGAGTAGTCTCTGGGAATTGATTCCTTCCAGCTGAGCCACACAGAGCTAGTACTCAGGCCCTTCCTCCAACTGCAGTATGCCTTCTCTGAGACCAGCTTCCGACAGCAGCAGAATTACAGATTTTCTGACTTCAACTTACAGATTAAAAAAAAAATTAAAATACCTCTATCACAGTTCTTATTTTTCTAGAGCTCAGTGAGCATTTAAAGACAAAGCACCTGTCCTTGGTCCAAAGATCTCTTTAACACAGACAAACATAATTCGTCTTTAAGAAAAGTTAAACTCAGAGAAGCTGAACTCAGACTTATAAAAGGTCTGTGATCATCTAGAAAGAAATACAACATGATCATGGAGAAATTATCTGCACCTCATGCAAATAAAAAGAAGTATCAAGAGCTTAAAGCCTTAAGCTAGGATTCACTATATAGCTGCTCAGCTGCCAATGCTGTCAAAGGCTTCCAGTGCAACTTTATACAAGTCATTTTCTCTAAGTATTAGCTGCCATTTTCCTTTTTGAAGAAGAAACAGTTTTTCTTCTCCTCAGTCATCCATCGCATCTATTTAGTTTATAGAGAGCTGAGAAAAGGGACTCTGTATATAGAGTAGGACAGTGACTTTTGGAGTCTTTTGTCAATACTGTGATAGATAAATATTTAGCCCATATGTACTAGTTTAAACTGATTTAGTGATTTTTTTTTTTGTTAGACATCTCATGGAGTTTGCATTTTTACACTCTGACAATGCCTACAGACTAAGCACTTGCATATACATTGTGTACTTTCTGTATCAAGGTTGAAGATTCAGTCAAAAGAGGAGAAATGACTATTAACATGATCTCAACAGTTGCCCACATGTCCATTTGCTTCATAGAGTCAGAAAGATAGCTAGGGTCCAGCAGTGCTATTTATTAGTAAAACACTGCTGCATTTAAATTCCATTTAGGAATAAAGAATAGACCTTTTGAAATAAAAGCAGTGAGAGAAAGAGTAAGAGAAGAAACAAACTTCCAGTGCTTGAATTACCTGAGATCTCCTCTGGGATGTGGCAGGCAAGATGAGGAGTGTCAAGAAAGTGCAAAAGTAGCAGCATTTCTGCTTGTATTAAGTAGGACATAACAAGAAAGTTGTGTGATGCAGAAGAAGGAGGGCTGTTGCCACATGCATGACCTCCAGCCATCATCTACTACAAGACAGCTGAATTTTTCTATGGTAGCACAGGATTTAGTGTTGCTTTATCATCAAGCTGGTAGCAGCTCTGGAGTGGGTCTACCTCTGTGGGTTTATCACTCTCCAGCTTATCTTTTGACAAGAAATTCTCCTCTGGGCCATTAAAGTCCTATTGACAAAAACATCATTCCTATGAATTTTGTTCCATAAAAAGTTGTAGTTTTGAGAAACTGGTATTTTCTGCTAAAACAAAGAAACAAGCAAAACATTTTTGTCAAAAGAAATTCCCATGTAGGTCCGTTATTTTGTCTCTATGCAGACCACAGCCTTATTCAATGTATAGATAGAGGAGAGCCTGCAGAGTAAGGAGTTATTCACTATTTTGCTTTATCTTCATGCTGCAGTGTGCAGTCCAAACCTTTGGTTATTTTCCACTATTCAAACTTCCCTCTAAAGCCAGGCTCATTAATTTCTGCATGTGCTTTCTGTATAGTTCATGAAAGTGCTTGACAAACAGGAATTTATTTTTCCAGCATTGTGCTGACGGAGAGTTGAGACAGAGGGATTAAAGTCAAAAGTGGCATTCATGTTGAGTGCTTGATCTGATACCTCGAAAACTGGATCTCCTAGGTTACGTATTGTTACACAGGGCTTTTTGTATTTGCAGCTCCCTCCCTCCTGATGCCAGGTAGGGCAGTCAGCAGTCAGGACTTCCCAGTCCCTCAGAATCCCACTTGGTCACTCAGCTAATAAGGAGCACAGTTAGGGACCATCCATGGAAGGTACTTAGCCTGGATGGGGGCTGAAGTGGTGGTCAGCAGGAGGGAGGATTGGTTATCCTGCATGGCCTGAGCGTTCTGCAGCCTCTTTCCCAGTACAGTACTGATTTTTTCACAGGACACAGCCCACATGCAACAGTGTGTGAAATTTTTGTGATCCCCAGCCAGGGGACTTCTAAAGACCGCATCTACTGTATTTCCATCTAATTTCTCCTGGTCTTTGGTGATGTGAAGTTGTTTAAGGATATTGCAATTTGACCAACCTTGCCTTTTTCTTTTCATTAAAATGGTGCAGAACACTGTGTCATGTAGACTGTATATTTTCCTGAACTTAAACATTTTTGCCTGTAACCTCTAAAAATTCTCAGTGAAGCAGCCACAAGAATCACAATTTTTTCCATATACAAAGCCAGTATGTTTTGTTAGTTGGGCTTTTTCTCTCCTAAAGCAGAAAACTTATTTTTTCTATAAATTTCTGGAAACAACATTATTTTACATAAGTCTATTTAGTATACTGGAAAAAAACATACCAAAGCAGACAAAGTTCAGTAAAGTTTTAAACCAATGTAGATAAGGTGTTAAAATACGACATACCAGGGAATGATTTGTTCTGGCTTTGAAAAATAGAGCTTGAGAGCAGAGGGACTTGAGACAGAAGGGAAAAGGACTGTCACCAAACGGTCACTGACTCCTTGCTTCAAATCCTTTTGTTAACACTTGCTAAGAAGCAGCACTCCCATGCATGCTACTGTTGTTTTGTGCTTAGAGTGGCACTAGCTAATCGTAATTACACAGTATCCTATTCCCTGCTTCTCTCCCCTTGTCAAAGCTCTGAATGCGGAGAGCATAGCCTTTCCCAGCCACAGAGGACCTAAGAATCTTATCCTCAACTGCATTTTGTATTTGGCACCACTGTCAGGTTACAGCTCTCCTCTCTGCTCTTGTTGCACCTTTCCATATCAGAGCCATCTTTCAGTTCCAGAAGGATGGATGAGTAGGTAGCAGACACATTGCTGTCTCTCTACCCAGTAATACTGTCTCCCTCAACTGTTTTTACAGTTTTGTTTTATCTGTGGGCCACGCAATAGTTGTACGTGTTGCAAGATATTAAACTTATCTCTCTTATAGATAAGAATAACACAGATGTTAAGACCCTCTCGACTGCATTTATAATGCTGAATAGTTTCTCCTTTTGAGACACTGGTAACCTTTTCTGCTTCCCGTTAGCAATTTCTTGTTTCCCCTCCCCCATCTTCCTTATCCTTTAAATGGAAACACAAGCCTGCCGTTTAATAAAACCCCAATAATGATCCTGCTTTAAAGGACAAGGGCTAATCACTTACTGCTTAACATTCCAGACACATGACAGTGGAGGAGACTAAATCAGTTAAACAGCAAGATGCAGCACAACTAATTTTCATGTAAAAGGGGGTGATTGCCTTCTTTTTTTTTAACCATTGTGGTTTTTTTAAGCTGTTAAAGCCCAAACATTCTCGTCTATCAGTTTATGAATTATTAATAAAAAAGAGAGAAAAGAGGCTTTCTTTTTCTAAATATCATCTGCTAAGCCACCACAGACTGAAGTGCCTCACACTGATTCCTGATTTACATAGTCCCAGTTGGAAGTTAATGAAGACTGCTGAGCCACCTTTCAACATGCAGATAAACCTTCATGTATTTAAAAGCAGGGAATATGTGCTTGTTGCTGGCAAATTATTCATCTAAGATCTGAAGTTTCTGACACCGCCTGCGTCAGATAAACTGTCACCCAAATTGCAAACTAATTAGTGATTCAAACATTTTTGAGCTGATTGATGACAGAATAATTTACGCTTGTTTCTCAGTTTCCAGCTGGCATAGGCTGCTGACTGGAGCCCTAATTAACGCTAGTACATCAGTCATGTTCTGCCAAGGCAGCACATACAATTAAAAGGCAGTTTAAATGGAATATCACATTTAAAAGGCTGGTAGATGCAAATGTGAGGAAACAGCACTTTAGGATAAAATGACAACAGAACCCCAGAAACCAAAACAGAATGGAACAGGGTTGGGGGTTTTTGTTGTTGTTCTTGGGGTTTTTTTGTTTGGGGTTTTTTTGGTGGTTTTGTTTTGTTTTTTAATGGATAAGTAAATTGTTTTCCACGTAGGCTATTTAACAAAATAAAGCAAGTGTGGAGGCAAAACATGCACACTAAATTCTTCATAACAAGTTTTAGCTAGATGCTGTCTCTTAATATTTGTTAGAAAATTGATGTGCACTTGCGTTTTGGATTTAAACTCTGTAAAAATGAAATAGAGGGCATCAGTGATGGCTGTGTAGTTATTTACAGTGATAGTATAAGACAAAACAAATAGCAATATGCATTCTTGTGAGAAGCTATACTGAAGCAGCCTTAAAAATTTTTTCAAATAACAAAAGAACTAATCCAAAACTCACTAAAGTCAAGGGAAAACTGGACATGGATTGTGTAGGAGTGTACTGCAAATATCTAGACATCCCTACCCTTATTTTCAGGTGAAACTGATAGATTTTGATAATGGCAGTACTATATGATAAACACACCATAATTTCTAGGGTTATCCCCCTGATTAGGTCATAAATATTTGGGGAAAAAATAGTTATTGTATCAGTTTTAAATATTATCCTTACTGCCATGGGTACAAATACAACCTGTGACCTGATTATGTGTCAGGCACATTTTGCAGCCTGCAACGCAGACAGTCCTCTGCAATGTCGTTGTCAGGCAGCTGTTTAATTTTACTAGGTGTATTTTATTATATATATATTATAACCATGACACCTGTATATCAGCTCCTCCCTGGATACTAAGCAGTCAAGTAAGAGAAAATGCATTTCCTTATTTCAGTACAGAGAAGTGCGGGTAGTTGTAACTTGTGTTCTCATTTACATTTGAAGTACAAAAGTGCTGGCCGTCTGAAACTGTTCATCAAGCTAAGGACAAAAACAGTCCTCCTTGACACAACTCACAAAAAGTCTTAAGCCTGCAATGCCAGACCCCTGTTACAATGTATGCTGCATATTTGATGACACGGTTTATCTTACTCAATGTGACCTCTGTGGGGGGAAAAGTTTTCATGAATATAAACAGCCCTGGGGTTCATACCTTGTCTGTTAAGGTGTTTTTGAGATTATCTATAGCGTATGACAGATGAGCCCTCGACTCTTACAGCACTCAAGTACAGAACAAAGAAAAGTCACTGTAGTAACCACAGACGGACCTGGAGACTGAAGATGTGTGAAAGCAGCCCATTTGTTTCTAGGAGCACAGCAGACTGAAGGCTCACATCAGTCAGTGCAGTCACATTTTGCTGTCAAATGCCATTTTGCAATGCCATATATTTTCACCTCTAAAAATTTTAGATAAGTAATAATTTACATTGGTATAGTGATGAGGGGTTCATACATTGGCTTTGACAGCTGAGCTATTTTAAGGTGCTTTGCAAACCAGTGAATTGGAGATGAGGGGTGAAACTCACCTTAGACACAAATAAGTCCAAGTTTTCTGACTTTGCTGGAGTTGGGTGAGATTTTTGCTTTGAGGCATGGTGAAGGCCATGTGCTGCTGACCCCACTGTAGCCATGAGGGAAGTGTCACCAGAAAACCTTAGGTTTTAGATGCCTCATCACATAACTTCTGCTGATTTGACTGCGTGTCTAGCACTAAGCTCACCGGTAAGCACTGAGAGTGCCCAGGGACAGCAAAATCGCAATGGGCATGGCAGATGGGATGCTCAGAAGCTGGTAGAAAGTATGAGATGGGAACCATCTGAAAAGGGAGTATTGGGATGCTTAGCCAACAGCAAAACAGCAGTTGTCAGGATTGCTATATAGGATTTAGGGATGTAAGTTTTCACACTCCCACTCCAACATCCTCTTTTTAGATTTGTTTTTACAGCTTCACGTACAACAAAAATATTTTCTTGTCAGTTGTAGAACATGGTTTAGGACAACAGGATTATGCTCTCCTTTCTAAAAAATATGTCAAAAGCATCAGTCTATCAGCAAACTGGTAAGAAAGAAAAATAGCAAAGAATTTTATTATTAAAATCTTACATTGAAGAAATAAAACAATTAAAGAACCTTTTGCATTTTCAGTAAGAAAGCATATTCTGCACAGGGGAGGGCAGATTTTGATTTTTATCACAAGACCTTTCTTAAAGATCTCATATAAAAGACTATCTATAATATATATATAATCTATAGTAAACAACCATGTACAAGGGCATTGGAGAGTAGAGTCAGAGCTTGTGGGTTAAACAAGTGGAGAAACAAGTGTTTCTACTACTGCTGATCACGCTACTGCTGATCACGGCAGTGGCTTGTTACATCTCCCCAGAGAAAAGCAGTTCTGTTAAGAGGAGGAATTCTGAATTCCCTCTGGAACCTCAGACTTTTAATGTGTAATGTAAATTCAGCAAGTGCTAGTCAGTTTGTGTTTATAATGTATTAACCAAGTGCAGTATCACCTCCCCAGTGGGGAACCCAGAAAAGCCTGAGTGCTCAGACTCTTACGTGTTTTCTCTAAAGCTCTCTATCTAATGCTGAACACATGCAAATCTTTCCAATATGAAATGCCTCCTTCCCTTTTAAACATTTTCCCCTCAGGTTTCCTAATGTCAAGGTTTACTTTCTTTGCTGAGAATACACAATTAAACATGATCACAACATGATTTCCTATGGTAACCCAAGGGACAGAAAAGCATTCAGGAAAAGAGGTTGGGAGGACTATTTAAGTGTTTTGGCCTTTTTAAGAGATTTTTTAATATTCTTTAAGTTTAAAAGGAAATTTTAAATACCAGCAGAGATTAAACAAAATAAATACTGTGAGAATAGAAATAAAGACAGTGTTGCACTGTCAGACTGTGCACCTTGGAGAACTAATTTCAGTTCATTGTTTTGCCACGGATTTGTGTGACCTTTGGGAAGTTACTTAATCCAATGGCACCTCATTAACCAATTTGTAAAGAGGGTAAAATGACATCTTTTCTCTATAACAATCTTAGTTGCTCATTTGAAGTTGCAAAGTACAAACTTCTGCTCAAGATGATTATATACTTCTTGGTGCTTAGCTTGAAAACTCTTCAGCATTGTCTCTGAATATATTAATAACTAGAGCCAGTCATATTTGTATTTTTCACCTGCAGTTGCAGATAGGTGAAATGACTAAAATTTTCCACAGGCAAAGCCTGGATCATTGCAGTTGTTTTGTGAACACATATTTTTTGAACCTTGCTACCGCAGACTCTCAAGATTTCTGAATATTTTTTAATATAGAGGATTTATTCACAGGAGGTATATTTTTAAAATGCATTTTACTTAGGTTAGTCTTAATTTTTCCACATATTACTCTTCCATAAATGACACCCCCCTCAGAAGTAGTCATCCTATCGTGGGAATCATATTTCAATGTGCACTGTCTAACGAGGCCTGTCATGACCAACAAAATCTGAACTCTTTCTTGCCCCATGCAATCATAAGGGAGTAGCTCATTGTCATCCTTCATCCTTTAAATTTCCTTTAGGCCTCATTTCTTATTCCTCTGTACTTCCAGAAGCAAAATGTTAGAAAATATCCATTAAATTTGGCCTCTGCTCTGTGGGATTTCAGTCCCCAGTTACGTCAGCAGGCATCATGTCCCAGTGGTGCTTGATTTTAAACCAGGAGCATCTCAACAAGAAGGTGGTGACCTGCTGGAAATAGTAAGGCATGAAAGAAAAACTAACCCTGATGCACATCATGATTATTATGAGAGAAAGATGGGAGGAAAGAAAAAGGAGGTAATGGTCTATGGGAAGCAATGATGTTGCAAAACATCTTGTAAGTGTATCAAACATTCACAAAGGACAGATCAAAGAAAGTGATGAGCATTTCTGGAACGTAGTACTGTGCAGATGATCAAGTATTGGCACAGATTGTCCTAAGAGGCTGTGGAGTCTCCCTCAGTGAAGATATTCAAGAACTATTTGGACACAATCCTGTGCCATGTGCTCTGGGATGCTCCTACTTGAGCAAGGAGTTGGACCAGCTGACCTCAGTGGTCCCTACCAACTTTATTCATTATGGTATTCTGTGATACTATTGCAAAACCCAAGATACAGTGTGTAGTACTAGCAGTAGGTCAGTCAGGAGCACAAAGACCAGCTAATCCTGAACTGGAAACAAGCTTTGGTTCTAAGCAGTACTGAGATCACTCTTCGACTGACCTGGATACCTTCTTTTTCTTTAGGTTTTTCAGTTCGTTCTTCAATGGTACATTTCAGGATTACATTGTAATATGTGATTCACGTAATACTCTGATGCTGACGAGGTCCATTAAAGCAGTTGCTGTTGATGAATCATCCCCTTCTGTGTCACTTATGGTGGTCTGAAGGTACAAAATTTGATTGCATCTCACCAGCACTTAACACCAAGGCAGAACAAGCTATCCCTGGACCATGCAACAGATAATACCAGTGCTAAACAGGAACATGCATTAGCAATCACAAGAAAAGTAACAAGTAGCCTAGAGGCTTAATATAGATAATAGGAAGCTCAAAGAAAAACAGATATCCTGCCTTTGCAGGAACAAGGCTTTTTTTAACACTCTACAAAATAATGGTACTATTCTATCCATTAATTTTGGCAGAATTATATTGGTTTTATGAAGGTGTAGCTCAGAAAAGAATTAGGTTTCTTGTCCACTTGGGAATAATTCATGGTATATTTATAAAGCACAACAACAAACAAGCTACAAAAAAAATAAAAAGAAAAAAAAAGAAAGAAACAAGACTTTCAAGAATAGAAACAACTATCTGGAAAAGCAGTAGTTTTTGTACATACACAGAGGAGAGAGGGAGCTTCTGCTTCCTGAGATGCTCCTTTAATCATCTGTCTGTCAATCTCTTCCACCTTTTAATCCATTGCACCTGAAATTTTATGGATAACTTTTTTTCCCTTCAAAAGGTTTTGCAATTGGTACCATCTACTTTCCTTTTAAAGCCGCTCAAAAGTTTTCTCCCTCAAAATGGCAGCCAGTGGAGGAAAAGGAGCCAGCTTTTGCCCTGACACCTTGTAGTTCTTGCAAATTGAAGGTGTCTCTCCTTTATTCAACCACAGTTTTACATACCAGGCACCATGTGTATACCAAGGCTTTACAAATAGTTTTTCAATAGCATATCACATTTTAAAAGTTATAATATTAACTGAACGTATTCTCCATGGACAAATTCAGTGAAATTAAACTTCCATCTTTCATCCTCTCCTCAAGTCTTTTATTTCTATCATTGATGACTTTCAGACAAATAACCTTGGTGCTGTTTCATCAGGAGGGATGTGAAACACCGCATGCCTCTCATAACCAGAAATAATTAATATCTAAAGTACATGAGGGCTTTCCATTTTTCCAGTCTAGTGAAAAATTTGGTGGCAGAAGAAAGCAATTGTATGTGATTACACAGTTACATGCATACATGATTTTAGGTCACACATAAATACACGTGTGTGTTACAAGTACATACACATATATATGAGCATGTGGCCACAGCCTCATCTGCTATAAATTACTGACTTCAACAGACTTGCATTGCTTCACATTACCTGCTGATTTGGTCCCATGTATGTGCCTCTATATATACTTATATTCCTCCAAAGAAGCATTCTACATTGCAAAATTATTTTAGGTCTGTTGGCTGAAATCCAAGTCTGGAATAACAGGAATTTTGCAGTAGACTTAATCTTTAGTTTTTCAGTAAATCACTTAATGTGGGAAATTATTTATAGTACTGTAATGCATTAAATACTTGGTGAAAAATGTTACCGAAATGTAGGTGACATAATCGGTTAAACATTACTATTATATCATTATATTACCTATTAGTATTCTGTTCTTAAAAGTGGTCATGTTGTCTAGTAAGTTTTTTAGGAATCGGTAACTGAATCATGTATCATGCATTGTTGACTAAGTGCCAAAAGAAGATGCAAAACTACTATTTTTCACATGGCTTTTAAACACAGCTAGATTACTGGTGTTTCACAAGAGTAGCGTACTCACTTTGATAGAAAGTGATAATTTCAATTTATTGCTAATAGCCAGTCTATTTTCTTCCCCTTGAAACAAGAATTAATATCTTTTCACTGGTGAAAGATGATTATTCATCCCACTGGTACTGTGAAAAAACTTACAGAGGAACTCTTATTTTTTTTCCAAATTCTAACCACAAACACTACTTGCCTATTCAACAAAATCCTATACTCAGGTAAATCAATCAGTAATCATTCCACAGAACTAATTAGAGCTGAAAAAATCTAGGCAAGAGCAATAAAAAAACATCTACTAAAATTAAGATATAAAAAAACCCCCGTATCTTTGCTGTTTCCTTTTTGTGCTTTCTGTTCAGATCAAATGTAGGAAGGAGTGTTCATTGGTAGGAATGTTGGAGGAAAACAGCACATTAAATGAAAACTGAAAAATGTCCATGGAAAAAGAATTCTAAATGTATTTGAACTAGAAGCCTAATTTTAAATGTATAATCCAATTTACCCTCAAATAAAAGTCCACATCTTTCCCCCCAACCCTTGCACTGTTCCACTGCTCATTTGTTGCTACTCTTACACTGATCCCTACATTGTGCTAGCAAAGGATTTGTAAAGTAACAAGGTTGGAAGCCTGAATCAACTGAAAACAATAGTAAACAGGGGGGAACAAGAAGAATTTTAGCTGATTGGTTTATCAATTTGGTTTTCTACAACATTGTGAAGTTAATTGTGGCAGCACAATACAGAAGCAGGGCACACGAACAAGTACGTGGCAGAAGAGGTGGGATGGCCGTCTGGTAATAATGCTGCTTTAAATGAATATCAAGTAGTAACTTGATATTCAGAGTTGCTCTCATTCTACCAAGAAAAATATATATCACTGGCATCCATCATAACTATTTCTACAACTAAATCATAGAATATTCTGAGTTGAAAGGGACCCAAGAGGTTCATCTACCTCTTAAGTGAATGGCCCATAACAGGGATCAAACCCACAATGTTGGTGTTATTAGCACCATGCTGTAATCAGCTGAGCCAATTTCATAACTAACCATTGCTGAAAATTGGAATTCCCTTTAGAGCAATCTTATTGAGATCAGGCTGTAGCAGAAATCCCTATACTGTGATCCATGGATCTGAGATCAAGAGAATTTGCTTATGATTTCCAGAGAACTGATTTGAAATGCTACATTTCCACCCATAAAACATTAAATGAAAACACTGCTGGTACCCAGATAGAATACAAATACCAGGAGTGTTGGCAACCTGCCCTCCATGCATAATGTGTCTAGGACTCATAGTGTACTACTCCAGAAGATTTAGTAGAACGACATAAAAACATTGGTTCTAGGTCTGCCCTGTCACACTGCCAGACATTTTTCTTCCATGTACAGTTGAAAAAGTACAGTATGTGCGTGTAGGATTTTAATGATAACATTCCCCTCGGGGCTGACAGTCTCCACCAGAAAACCAGCTAGACTGCTGCTGATGGTATTGTCTTGAGTGTGCCAATGCTATCTATCCAATCCTTGGAACATTTAAAAGAGAACTGTAGCATGAGAGAGAAATGCTTTCACCTAAAGTCAATCAAAAAAAAGAGAAGCTATCCACAGGAATGGCAAAGGAAGAAATTTGTCATTTTCTCACTCCCACTTACACACAATTATTTGTGTGAATAGTCCCATTGAAATAAAAGTTGCTGTTTGGGTGCTAACTCATTCACCAGGGAACAGATAAAATTAAAATAATTTCATGTTGCAAGTGTTTTTAGGAAAAATCAGGCTTTCCTAAAAGCAGGTCCTCAAAGGGAAAGAATATGCAGCCAAACATGTTAGGTATATTTCTCCAAAAATTCTAAAAAAAGAAAGGAATTTGGTGTTTATATCACCAGTGTTATTATCTGCTATGTGTGGTAGTTTTTTTGTCTTCAGATTTACTTTTCTAACTTCATTATGCTAAAATTCCCTTCTTCTCCAAATCGTTAAGTTCTCCCCCACCAAGAAACAGATTTACCACATTCTTGTTTTCATCTCATCTATCACTCCCTATTTCCCAAAAAGAGAGCTAGGTGTTTAATTCTTCTAATCCTACTGACAAGTTGCAGTCAAAAAAGTTGCAGTGTCTGTTTCAGAAACAGGCAATGCATCCTTTATCCTCAGTCAATCCACATCTCCCAGACAAATGGGGAAAACGTTTTTTCAAAGAGCTGCCATATGAGGGTCATTAAGATAATCACAAGGTCATCTCTCCCCCTGTTGCCTCAAGAGCCATCTCCATGTTATATAGGTAACACCACCCAAAATCAGAGCAAGCCTGTAGAAGCTTATGTTTCTTCTTTCCTAATTAAAATGCTACAGAGAAGTGTTCAAAATAGTTTAAAAAGATGCAACAGAGTTTACTCAATTTGCTATGTTACTTAAAGCCAACTCTGTTTTGAATAAAAATTTACTAATTCTGGTTTAAAACATGTCAAAAATGTAGTAAAAAAATGTACTTTGAGACGTTTGTCTGAGCCGATATGGTAATTGCTGTGGCCTGTTTAAGTCCAATACTAAGTGAACAGTGCATCAAAGATGCTTCAGAGCAATAATTTTTAAAATCTAGAATTCTAGGATAATCTGTCCACTCTTTCTACTCTTCTATATACCTTCCTACCTATCTTTCCCATACCTGCCAGTTTTATTGTAACCAGGTCTAACTCTTTCCAGTCCATTTTAATATGAGCAGTTTTCTTCAGGCTGATCTTTCAGTTGTCTTTAGCTGTCTCTAAAGTCCTTCTCTTTGACAGACCATTCCTGAGGTAGAGTGACCCACATAAGTTACTATACCCCATAAATTTGCACCTTATCATTGTGATTTTTTTACATCATTTGCTACCTCATTCTTCCTTTAGCAGAAAAGATTAGTACCACCCACCCAGCAGGGAAGTGTGACAGAGCACTATTTTGTGCTCAAGGGAAAACACCACGCAGAGCTCAGGGTAAGACGGAAAATTGCATGAAACCCACAGCCTACAAGATATGAACACACTAACTCCTTGCTGTGGGCGGTATAGAATCGTTTAGTCCTGCTGGCAGCACGTGCAGGACAAGAAAACAGACATGGACAGTAAAATGTTGTCTATAAACAAATACACTGATTCAAAGTCCTAACTG
>VZRQ01005624.1:82860-108875 GCA_013397975.1 Machaerirhynchus nigripectus
CCAACGTGCTCATAGAAAGAGAGATCTAAAAAAATATTTTTAATATATATTTATATATTATCAACAAATGTTTCTTCTTGTTACTTTTGCCAGCCAGACAGTAGTTAAAGCTCACTTTCACAGGGATGTGTATATTTGCAGGTCAGCTTCATCAAACATTCATTGTTCAATACAGTGACAGCTGGTAGCAGGCGTACATACTCTTCCCTTGTTTGGTTTTCTGATAGGACCTGTCAAGTACTGGTTGTCTGTATCTGAATTTGTCACCCTCTCAGCAAGGTTATAGCTTTTCTTACCATCAAATCCAACAAAAAAGAAAAACTATACAAACTCTATAATCTGCTAATTTTTAACTTCAACTAGAAATGCAAAAGCGTGGGGTTTCAATCAAAATAAACATTAACAAAGAGGTGCAGTTCATTTTTGTTTATTCACTCTAACAGATATTAAAATCATAAAATCATGCCCCTAGGAGCAATTGTTGATCCCTTCACTAGCAATAAAGCAAACACTCACTGTAGAAGGTGTTATATACTCAGGAATGCCAGGGCAAGATCAAATATTTCTGGCTTTTCACGTGTACCTGTACAGTGGGACTGACCAGTTGGTGGGTACTGAGAAGCAACCATTCAGTATAGGCAGGGGCAGTTTTGCACAGATTTGGAGACTCTGCCTGCATTTCAGTCCCCAGGACTGAGTACATTATGCACTTGCTAAGTGTGGAAAGTCTGCACTGAGTTAAATACTGGTGTATTAGTGACGCAGGAGCAAGCACATCAAGACCTGGGGCAGGGTGACACACGTTGTATATACTTAGAAAATGTCTCACACAGAGAGAGCAAGAGAAATGTGACCTGTCTGAGACAATCTACACTGTCTTGACAGAGACCACTAATCTAATACAGCTCAGATGTGATGAGGAGGGTGACAACAACACAAGTAAACTTCACTAAGAAGATGTGCATTTTCGAGTGCAATATAAACTCCCAATTTGATACTACATGTAGTATAAAGATAGCAGTAGTTATAACAGCGGCCTAAAGTACTGAAAAAAACACCAGCTATAATAAAACCAAGACATCAGATTTAAAAGACTTTTAAATGCCTAAAGCTCACACAAGTGTCTCAGGAAATTTAACAGGTGCTGAAAATTCCTCTAACATCACAAAGAAGTACATACATAGGCTGTCTGTATGTTTTTGTACATTGAGCATGGCATTTTTTTCCTTTCTCAAGACAACTTGATAATATTTCAGTACAGGACTTCTCTCTGTTTCTCTATAAACATTCATCCCACAACAACTAACAAAAGCAGAACCAAAGATAGAATAAGCAGAATACAAAGAAAAGAAGCATAGTATGATTCAGACAAGTTCAAATTGCATTTCTCTTGAGGATAACCTTAGAAAAATATTATTCAACGTACCTCTAAATCTATGCTTAGGAAAAAAAGAAGACATTTATATAGTTTAATCAGCATGACAAGAAGAAATAGAAACTATATAGTAGTACTATGAGACCAACAATCCATTTTACGTAAAAAATGTGTGAGAAAAACATCTCTCATATTCCTGTCCTTTGAAAAAGATAAGAACCACACAGTCTTGCTAGTAAATAAATAAAGATAGATAAATAGATAGATAGATAGATAGATTGATCGATGTGTATGTGTAAATCTATATGTGCATACTGATGCAAAGTCTGGTTGCAGAGAAACTTAGCCTCACTATCCTAGTTCAACTGAGTATTCAAAGCCCAGGAGTGAAGAATTTTTCCTAAGTCTGAAACTAGACACAGTTTAAGTACCTTGTTAAATGGAGACATCTGTTCTCCTCAACATAAGACTACAAAGAGAACTTTACCCTTTGTTTTGTGAAATGACCCGGACACAAGAGGAAAACCCATTGTCTTTTGAAGTCCCATAATTTCACTCTGTATTCAGGCACTTTGACAATTTCCTTGAAAAGTCGTCCAGTTTTTATTCTTGATCTTGAACAGCTACAGGTCACATTCTGCTTTCAATTACTTCATTGCCCCTGTCTTCTTGAACTACTTGAACAATTATTTTCCTAAGTGTTGCTCTAAAACTTCAGGATACAGTAGTGAAAAGTATGAAAATAAAGGCACACTAAACTTTGAAATCTCCACAAAGTACTGTATCGTCAGACTTTTGTTCAGAATTATGTTTCAAAACCTAAATGTAATGCTCCCACTGAACGTCTGCAAAATCCCAGTTACTGCCTCAGGTTTGAATAGCAGCTCTGTTGCAGCTATTGTTGAAAGGAGCTCTGTTGCATCCTGAGAGGCAAGGATGACTTTTGAGACACCAACGTGTGTGCCATAAAACCACTCTCCCATGTACTCTGCTTTATGCATGGAAACAAATGTATTCATGTTTGATCTCTTCAAGAGCAATTCTGAACTCTGCAGAGAAAGGAAAGGTTTTCACTTCCTGCAAGGGAGACTTAAAGCAGAATAGGTGGGTTTCACAAGGTCTGAACCACATTTTATTTCTGAGCGTTCCCTGCTCCAGCTAGAGTTAGATTGTGATAAGAACTGACTGTGCCACCAAAGCATTTTTGTGACCTACAAATTACCCCTGGTTTAAGAGCCGGTGTGTCCTACACTGGAAGATATTCTGAGGGGAAGTGTGCCTACAAGAGACATCCAGGCATTTTTATAAACTCTTTAGGCTTCTGGTGTCTTGTGGTATCATATGTGAACAATCAAATCAGTTCTGATTTGAACGCTGTCACTTGGATTAGGGTTTATCTATCGCATGGTAGCACTGAGTTAGCAGGCCGCGGAGATGAATAGAAGTACTGATTGCTGAACTGACAGCCTTGAAGATGAGTAGCATTATTTTATCACATCCTTCTTTGCAGCATGTGCCAGTGGGTTTTAGCTGTCACATTTTTTAAAATTATCAAGCCTCAGAATAAGAAATAGGGCTGGTTCCTTAGTGCATAAGAGTCCCCTTCTCTCCTTCTGATCCTACCAAAGCTTCTGGCTTTTATTTTGTGAAATTGTGTACTTATAGGTTAATTTGAATAAACAAAAGACTGTCTTCTGCAAACCACAACATATGTGGCTACTAATTTAGTGGCTGTTTAATGCCCTGCTTTCCAGTGCATCTCTTGTTGCCAATATGTTATGAAAGAGATAAATCACAGCAGAAATATTTAAACTCACTTCTAAAGGTAAAAGTTCTATGTGTTTTTAAGCCATGTTACTCATCACACCTATTAAGGACCATTAGTTAGACACTAAGTTGGATGGCAATGCAGTTTCTCACATTCCCTCCAGCAGCTTGCCCAAGCCTATGTCATGCAAAGTTGTCATTTCTCATTCAGGTGTTTTCCCTAATACATCTACCTGCCTTCTGCCTCCATGTCTCAGTCTCTGAAGGCTGCTTTCAGCAGTGTTATGAGGAGCTACAAAAAGTTGCCAGAAAGCTGAGACTCCTGATTGAATGACAAGTGCCCACTGGATCCTCTGGAGTCTGAGCCTCACTGGGACAAGGAGAGGAGAAGGCCACCAGCAGTATCAGCAAGCAGACACAATCAGGACACACCCTGTCCCGTCCTTTGAGCTTACCCTCTTCCCATGGTGGAGTACTACCCCTATTCCAGCTGAAAGAGCTCTACTTCCCTGCTGGATGTGGGACTGGGCGGGTGACACAAAAGGGCTGCAGCAGTTTGATGTCACAGCCCTGTTCTGCACCATGCAAGAGGGAACAGGCACTTTCGTGTGACCTCCAGCTCGGTGCATGACCCATTGCTCTGCTCCTCTGGCACAGTGCAGTGAGGCACAGAGACTGAGGCATGGGAAACCCCTTGTGGCCCTCAGCTCAGCCCTCTGCCCAGACTAATTAGTTAGATCGATGGTGTGTTAAATCTGAAAACGTCAGGATGCACAGAAAGGATCTATTAAATTAGTCAAGCGATTTTCATGGATGTGTGATGCAGTTCCATTTGCTGTCACCTCATTCAGTATACAGTAGCCCACACCAAACCTGTTCCTGTCAAAGTACACACCAAGGCTGAAACACCTAAATCCCTTTTCCTGCTGAAGATGTAAGTAACAAGACAGCATTCTTTAGCAAACAGACAATTCTAGGTTTTCTAAAAAGTTTGTGAAATACCCTTCCTTCAGTCACTGCTCTGCAATAGTAAGAAGTGCACCCTCCTGAAACAGTGGGAAGCATACCCTCCTGACACTGGAATTAAAGATGCCCCAAGGAAAAACAAAACAAACCAAACCAAAAAAGTAAATCAGTGGAACTCAGCCTCCATAGGGTTAGACCTTCAGAGTACTTACTTTCATCACTTCTTAAGAGCAGTACCCAAACAATCAACACCCCAAAACATAAAAACTGAGTGGCTAATTACTTCATTCATCATTATTTCGTTTTTTGTAGAAAGCAATTTAATTCTTATCCTTTCTAATAAAAGAAGTATTTTATCATCTCTCTCACCTGTCCTGAGTTAGACTGCACAGATGCTGCCATGAAAGTAGATCAAATGTCATGATATTTCTTACCTGCAAAGGCATTACACTGAAGGTATCAGGAACTGCGTTCACATTAAAATAGATTTTTTTTAGTATTTGTGCTCAAAAAGATGGCATTCTAAAAGATTCTGACATTTTTGGAAGCTTCTTAGGATTAGATCTCACAATGTGGGTAATGATTAATAGAAAACACTCAGAAAGAAAATCCTTCCAGTGGGGGAAGGAAAAAAAATACCACAAAGCCATTTACCTTTTAAGGAGAGAAGAAATGCATAGACAAGGGATTTAACATGCTTTTGCAAAGAAGAAGTCTCCTCAGAAAGAGGAAATAATTTAGTCAATATAAGAAAAGCAGTTTTTAGATTCATCATCATAATTCTGCACTGCAGAGTCTTACAATTTACAGTGGGGCAAAGGGAAGCACTGTTTCTTTTGGGCTCATGTTGAATGAAAGTTTAAAATAGGAAATGCTGATACACAGTGAGAGATAGCTGAAAAATTTTGCTAGAGTGCAGCACATTGCAAATCAATTTAGTGGATTGCTGTCATCTATTTCTTTTTGATTTAAAACTAGAAACAGTAGTATTTAAACCTATTTCTTAAAGTCTTGAGCATATTTTAGCATGAGGAAAGACTTTAAGTTGCTGAGCAATATGTAAACATTTGATGAACTAGTGCTTTCATGAGACTGTGGATGGAAATTACACATTTTTCTCTTTGAAAATACTTTATGACATAATTTGGCAAAATAAAATAAAAG
The DNA here is from genome assembly GCA_013397975.1 of Machaerirhynchus nigripectus. NCBI lineage: Eukaryota > Metazoa > Chordata > Aves > Passeriformes > Dicruridae > Machaerirhynchus > Machaerirhynchus nigripectus. The sequence goes on from VZRQ01005624.1 coordinate 88,133, forward strand.
AAATCCCAAAAAGTGCAAAAAGGAGTAATTCACAAAGGTGGCAGAAAACAAGAACAAACATAAACTAGATCACGATTTCAGTTGACAGGAAAAGGTTTAAGTACTTTCTGAAGGTCTGTCCCCAGCTCTGCAGAGGTGCATGAGGTTGGCTAGATCCCATATAATGGATGCTGGAGAATGGTTCTGTGCTGGGTAAGACTTAATACCCAAATAAACAAAGTCAGCAAAGATCAATATGAAAAAAAAATACAAGATGACAATAATGGAGGAAAAGAAAGAAAAGGAAAATGAGACCCTTACAGATCTAAGTCTATAAATAAGGGTCTATAAATAACCTCCCCTGTACAAGAAACATAAGGATTCAGGGTGGGAAACAGAGAGATCTCCCTCCCAGGGATTCAAAGCATGAAGCTGCTCACACCAGTGCTTTCTTCAAACGCACATGACCTGGTAAAGACTGGATTTACCACTTAAGAGTTAATTTCTCTTCAAAAATAAGGAGAGGCAAACATTAAATTTGGGAAAAGCCTAAAAACTTTGTCTCATGTTCCTGGTCCTCGGGACCAGCACTCTGATGAGGGTGCATCTCTTTTAGATGGGGCATATGGCAAAAAATATAGCTTAAAAACTGCGGGAAGTGGGAGGATAGAATCTACTTAATCTGCCTGAATAACTTTTAATGAAGGAACATGGCTTAGCGAGGAACAGTATCATAAGAAGCTGGTTTCAAAGAAGACTATTTAAAACCTGAAGCATTCAAACTGATTTGCAGTGAGACTCTGCTAAGAAGGTGCTAACAGCGCTGAGGGGGCTGCAGTCGCACCTGGAACAAGCATGTGTCTGTGTGGAAAGGGGAAGTCTTATAACTTGGGTGGGCCACCGAGTGGGAGCAAGGATACTTTTTGGAAGTCATCACAAATGGAAGTAAAGGTGAGGGGAGACTGCAGGCCTGGGGAGGCAGCAGTTTCCCTACTGAGCTTTCCAACAAACAACAGAAACTCTTGCAATGCAATGACTCACAGAGACCATCAGCTGCTGCCCCAGTTGCAGGGGAGCTCCCTGGGAAAACACATGCTCAAATACCTTACTGCTCTGAGGCCCAGATGCTTGGCAGTTCTCTTGGGAGGAAAATGGTATGTATCTTGCAGAACTGTTATGTTCTCTCTGTGATAATAGATCAGAATTTCTTATAATACAGATAGAATTATTTTTCAGTGTTGAAAGAGGAATTACCTGTTTAAGACATGTGCCATTTTGCACATTTTGAATAATAAAATCTGTACATGACATATGTATGTGGACACAAAAATGCTTTGGGCCTTATAAAACTTACATATAATAATGTCAATGTTATTACTTTTTGTTTTCTTTTCAAACTCTGAAATCACTTTGACTTATTTTATCTGAGATGTCACTTTCTAAAGCAGAGTTCTAAAGTTTAAAATGTGTATGTTAACAAGAGAGAATAAATTTAAAACAATCTGGGACCTGGTATTCATACCTATAGTGAAATATTTTCTTCCTTTTTTATCGTGAAAAAAAAATCATATCCAGATTAACACTCAGTGTAGAAAATATTAACCTGGACAAAAATTTTTATGCAGGCAAGTTATAAATCCCTGGAAATATTACAGTAGCAAACCACACTGACCTTTAGCTCTAGGATTGCAAATGGTAATGCTATAATAATTGTTGTATGTCCTTATATTGTGTGACTCCCCACTCCCCCAGCCTACTAGGAAATGGGAAATGGTGGCCTTTAGCAGTCCTTTAAATTGAAGGTATGGGGTGCCTTAAGATTATTCCCATTTATATATAACCATGTAGTACTATTATTATTTATATCTTGCTAGCGGCACTTGGAATGCAGCTGTTCCTCTGGGTAGCCTTGTCAAGGAAGGTGCGATATGTTTTGAGCAAGAATTAAATCTGTGCATATGATGATGCCATATAAATGCCTTCTTTTCATATTTTTGTGAATTAACTCTGCAGTCTCTGAAGAGAGGAGGATTCCATGCAGCTTTCAGCAGTATGAGAAACAAGCAAGATTTAATGAAGGAGATGGACGTTTACATAGCTATAAATACTCACTATTGCAATAGTTATTGCAAGATGAGAAATGACTAATCAGGGAATAAGGCTGGATGTCTGGTGTTTAAAGCATTCTCTAGCCAAAGTGCTTGGACAAGATCTTGATTGCCTCCCATTGGCACAGTGTGGGGATGGATCTCTTTGCCTTTTCTGCAGCGACTAGTGTAAGGACTCTGGATGAAGCAGGCATGAAAGCCGACTGGCACAACAAATTCTCCTGTTCGAATGATTTTCCAGAGGCTGGCACTGCTAAAGATCAAAGGTGCAATGCAAGTTTGCCAAAGTCAATGATCTAAAAGAAAATTACAATACCCTGGGATAAATTTTGTTTGGTTTTATACATTTTTAATATATTTTATAAATGTTGCTACCAAATTTGAACCAGACAGATACTGAATTCAGTAAGCTTTTCTCCTTCTCTTGAGAAGACATATATCCAGGAGGCATAACCTGTTTCTTTATGCAGGGGTAAGATTAACGTATAAAATGTATAAATGTATAAAGTGTATAATGTGTAAAATAAAACTATTGAGCTATTTTAGTACTTTTCCTGTCATGCATTCAGGATCCTCTAAAGTTGTCACCAGCTACTGTTTCATTTAATTCACTAACCTTCAGGGTAATGTAAGAAAATTGAAGAGATTAGAAGCTCTCTCTTTCCTGTTCAATGCATTTGTGTTGCAGTAAATTGGTACCAACCTTCAATCTCATGGTCAGGGCTCTCCAGGGTCCTTCCACTGATATGACAGAGCAGTCAGCTTGATAAATGGTGCACAACCCCTTCAGCGCAATGGAGAAAGCTTTCCTCCCTGTCTCTGCAGTTGTCTCTCCCACACTGGAGGGAGAGGAAACAATTAGCTGTCTTATTGCACTGAGGAATGCCTCTATTCTGTTTATGTTGTCTGTGTTAATTAGAAGATACATTTTTTCCCCCTTGACTAATTATTTCATGGGCAGTGGCAAACACAGACTATGAAGGCAACTGGAGGGAAGGCAGGATACTTAGCTTGGAAAATTATTAACTTTAGATAACCTTAAAGCATATTCACTAAAGAGGCGGCTCAGTAAAGTAGTTAAATATATGCTTAACTTTAAGTTTAGGAGCCATTGGTGATGAAGTAGGGGGACTGTGTAGTGTTACATTATGTCCTTACTTGATCACCTTGTTGAATTGCAGCTAATAGATACTGAATTAACACAGGCACTAATGTAAGCACTGCATTAAAGTGCATTACCAAAACATTTAAGCAAATACTTCACTCCTATTCTGGTTCAGCAGTTCTCTAGCACTCACTTTCCTGAACTGGGCATACTTAAACACTGAAAAGGGGCCATCTTAGTCCTTTTCACTCTGTGCAAAAATGTAAGGGGAAGATGGAGGGTATGAAAGGCCCTTACAAGTCTGTTTTTCAGATTCTTGCTTTACAAGAAACTTGGCCTTAAACAGACAGGCACGTATATGTTTGTGTGCACATCATTATATTTCAAATTTGCTCATGCAGGCAGCTGATCTAAAAGGACATCATGTAAAATTTATAATAGATGGTTGTCTAGAGGATTTAAATAAACAAGCCAACAAGCCTTAAAGCATCATTGACAGGTCATAAACATGCAGAGGATCAATTTGCAGTGGGACAATAAATAAAGGATCATTTCCAATAAATGATATCTTTATTTATTAATTAATTACAAGTAATACCTGTTGAAGATTGAGCAGTATATGTCTTAAGTTTGATGCAGTATAAGTCTTAAGTATAAGTCCTAAGTTCCCTATTAAAAATCTGTAACAGCTGTACACAAAATAACACACAGCATTAAATAATGCTTTAAAGCAGGCTAGATGAGCACTAAAATCAGTCATTTACCAAATAGTCCATGAAAAGTGACTGAAAATACTTGGGAAGCATGCAGTTGAGGGGTTAATACTAGCTTAGGGGTTAATACTAAACTGGATACACTGCAGATTTCAAAACATATCAGGTGTTGCACACCAAAGTCATGTTTTATATTCCTGACTATTCTAAACTCGAGGAAGAACCGACCTGCCATTTCACTTCAAACTACAAGCTGATCACCTTTTCCTATCTGTCCCTTTCTGCCTCTGGCAATGCATAGGACTGGGAGAACAGTGTGTGATACAGGCCAAACAGTGAATAGTAGTTGCTGGTAAATCCAGTGGGGTGAGGTAAGGACAAAAGGAACAACCTCATCTCTGAAATTCTTTGCCTTAGTGCATTTGCCAGAGCCTTAGGGCTAGATGTTCAAAGCAGTGTGTGCAGAGTCAGTTGCCTGTAGCCACTCTTAGGAAATAAAAGTTGGTTTTCAAATTGCTGAAAATAGATTGTTGGTGCAAAATACACACCATGCAAGATACAAAAGGAGCTGGAGAAATCCTAGAACTGTGGTTGCAGTTATGATTTACTTTTCTAAAAATGCATGTTACCTGTTCCAAGATTACAAGGAAAGTGTGGTGGGTTGACTCAAGGGAACAACCGAGCACCCACATATCTGCAGGATCGAGACACAATAGAAAGAATGTTAGTGAGCCAATGGATCAAGTTAAAGAGAGTTAAACAGGTGAAGCAAAAGCTGTACACGAAAGCAAAACGAAGGAATTTGTTTTACTACTTGCCATAAGTAAGCAGGTGTCCAGCCACTCCCTGGAAAGTAAAGCCAGAGCAGACAACAGCTAGCTGCGAAGACAAACACCAAACAGATGTCTTCCTTGCCTTTCACCTCCCCTTGAAGTTTTGTTGCTGAACATGACAATCTGTGGTATAAGATACCACTTTGGTCAGATTTGGTCAGGTCTGATGGCTGTGTCTTCTCTCAGTTTATTGACCTTACCAAGCCTGCTCAATTTGGGAACAAGGGGCAAAAAATAGAGGACCTTGAAGCTGTTCAGGTTATTTTTCAGCAACAGACAAAGCACTGGTGTATCAACACTCTTTTACCAAAAAAGGAAATAAAGAACCAGCACATTGTGGGTTACCATACAGAATATTAGCCCTATCTCAGCCGGACCCAGCACAGAAGCAAGACAGCTGATACCCACCAACGAAGCCTCTTTCCATCAAGTTGTCACCAAAACTATGGGAAAAATAGAAACTCTCCAACAGCATCTTTTCAGTGTTAGAGAATCAAGGCATTACTTTATTCTGGCCAGGATGTGCAATAGAAATAATTTCATCCACACGTCTGGGTTGTGCAGTGAAAATCATTCCATCACACGTGGTTCTTTACCAGACTTTTCACGTACTTACACAGACAAAACCCAAATAAATTCTTGTACATTTGTCTTAAATTACACAGTTCTTAGTATTCAATCTCCTCCTGGTTATTCATCCCTTCGTCTTTGATGCTTATTTGGTCCTCATTCTTTGGTTCTCTTATCAATCTTTTCTCAGACCAGGTGTCTCTGACCTCCAGGGGCTGATGTTTGGAGTGATGTTCGTTAATGTTCACTTATCTCCCATGTCTTGTGTCTACTCCCAATCTGTGTTGCATCAGGCCTTACCAGATGAACAGAGTCTTTTAAAGAGAAACTTCAATTCCCCTACCCCTGGGCAAAGGAGAACAAACCCCTGACTGAAGTTACATAAATTTTTTTTTAAAGTTGTATCATTTCCAACAAGGTCAGCCCTTGTCCCTGGGACAGATCCTTCCACAGGATTCCACAGGTTCCACATTATAGGAACCAACATTTGTGTGGACAAATCCAGTTCATCACCTGATATACCTGATTCCTTTTCATTTTTATTGAGGAAAATCAATCTCCTTGGCAACTTGCACTGATTATGACAAAATCAATCTCCTTGGCAACTTGCACTGATTATGACAACATTTATGACAACTTGCACTGATTATGACAACAACATCCTCTCTTCTGGGCTCTTCCAACAACTGGGGCTATGCTGCCTCAGAAGTATGGGTAAGGAAAAGGCCTTGTTGTGTAAGGTGGTGACTCTCACAGGCGAGTACTTTCAGTCTGGTTAAGATCAAGGATTGACTCTTTTATAACCAGGCTTAGCAAACATGAACTAATATGCTACTGAAGGAAAAGCAGTAGAAGATCTGTGTCACTGATACTTAAACCTCACCTGTAATTCCCCTGTCAGCACAAGACATTTGGAGAAACCATTTGAGTATGCTTTTGACTGCAAATCATGATTGAATTTGACTTTTTTCTCTATATGTGCCCCTGTTTGAAAATTCATAAAGCTTGTGACATTAGGGAATAAATAAGATATTTGCATTAGAAGAGAAAAATTGCTTGTGAATAAGGATCACTCATGCCTCTAGTCAGATGTCTAAAGACCACTGTTCCTCATTGTTTCTATTAGTGAGTTCTGCAAATGATGGGTGATTTGGGACTGGCAGTTTAAGAGAATTCCAGAATTGGCATAAGGGACACATGCACTGTCTCAACATCCTGAAGAGCATCCCTAAATTTCTTCTAAAACAAGATGGTAGTATGCAAACATATTACTGAACAAGTTTTTAATTTTTTAAAGCATCACTGGTGACTTCATATTCATTGTTTTCTTAGCAAAGAGCTAACGAAAAATTTTTTTGCCTACTGCTGTTCTTGTCACTGCCCTTACACATCACGGCATTTAGCCTGTTCAACATTCACACAGTAAACAAGCAACTCAGCTCTGAGTGCCATGGGGTCTTCTCAAGGCATTTCATCAAACATTTATTTCCAGTGGAGCCAGCTGATGCAAATGGACACTCATTCACTGCTGATCCTGAAATACAAGTTCCAGAAAAAACTGGTAGATTGAGAAAAACAATCTCTAAACTAGCATGGCATATTTTCATTCTCTGGTGTCAGGTCACCATGGGTGTCCTACTCAGTGCAGAATAGTTGCTGAAGTTTTATACTACCTGTGTAATAACTCATGACCTGAGTAATAAAGCACTCATTAAACCTATTTCCTGCTTTTCCTTTACACCTAGACCTCCCAGCAGTTTAAGCCAAACAAAATGAGTCCAAGTATTTTAAGGGATGGTGTTAAAATTATCTACCATTCTTTTGTATCTGAAATCACCCTTTTATTTTCCTCCACTACATTGCTAGCATAACTAGGAAACAATATATTAACCTAATTACATGTTATTTATTAGGCAGCAAGCAAATAAGTCATTCAAAGACAAATCCCTGTAGTTATTCACGGAGCTGCTTTGGATGACAAAGATATAGTAAACCGAGCAATCTTTCATTGTATTTACTGCACACTCTTTGTACTAATGAACAATAACAGGCTTTACTTAAATAATGGCTTCTGTTCTGAGTTGTGGTAAATGTTATACAGACCATATTCATCAAAAGCATGTCAAAGCCATGGATGACCTTTATTTCTTTGGTTTGCACTTGAAGAATTTGGGTAGCTGGTGAATAGCAATGATTTAAAGGGCTAATAAACATAATGTAAAATAATTAGTGTCTTTAAAAAAACAACATGCATAATGTACTAGTGGCAGCTCAGCTCCGGAGAAACACACAGTGAAGATGTTGGCAATTTATTTTTATAACCCTTACCTTTCATGGAGCCCATGCATTCTCTTTGCTTTCAGTTTGAGACAGGCATTCTCTGTGTTGCTAAGCATGCATTAAATCTGCACCACAGTGGTAAGAAAACTTCGCATTAACTTCACTCATCACTTGGAATTAATGAAGGCTATAAAGCAAAAGAAGTAAATTTGAAGATGGATTCACAGAAAGAATGAAATAGGCAAAAATTAAGAGAGGAAGAGGGCTTTGGACTTGACTGTTTTAAGTCAGGTTAGCTTTTACATGCTTTTTGGAGAAGAAACTGGAATCCATATCTTCTTTCTCTCTCATAGAAATCCTACACATGATACGAAAACATCCTCTTTCTGCTGCTGAATATTTATGCTTCAAAGAAGCTGACTCAGGACAAGACAGTATAAGAGTACCCTTGAGTGTGATGGCCTGGGTCATCTCCCAAGAAAAGTGCTCAAACACCCTTTTATGAACCAGATATTAGAGAATATGATCTCCAGCAGACCTGATAGAATATTCTTCTTGAGCATTGGTGCAGAGCTCTAGTTGTCTTCAAGTTGCTCCAGGTCTGACCTGGCAAAAATATACTAAGAATGTCTACTGCATAAGACCTTAAGTGTGGGATAGATAAGACACTGCAGTGAAATATGCAGGTGCTTAATGTTACCAAGCTTCAAGAGTCCTGGGCAACCACAAGAGAAACATATAAGAAACTTGGCAGAAAATTGCTGGGGGGAATTAATGGTTTCCATGGTTGTACAACATCTGTGCAAACACTGAGGACCTACATTTTTAAGTCAGCTACACCAATGGCAATTAATAAACCCTCAGGTTCTTTTTTGAAATTAAACAGAGGACAACATTTGGCATGAATAACATTTGCTGATCCAGCTCAAAATAAGGACTCTCACCAGTCTGATACCCAGCTTTAGGGGTGAGATATTTCAAACTGTACTTCTTCCATTCTAATTCTCCTTAACTATTCTTAAATGAAGAATTCTTTAATGTCCATTAGCAAAAGAAAGATCCAGCTAACTCTTTCAATGAGCCTTCATCTAACTTATTAAAACCAATATCATGTTTTTATTTTTAGAAAAATCAAGTAAAAATACCAACAAGCTGTTCCTAATATTTCAGAAAGAGCGCCCTGTAAATGTAGTCCAGTAAATTCAGTCTAAGAACTTAATTTCTTATCTGTTTCTTGTCTTTTGAGACTTAAATTGATCAAATCAAATTAATTTATGATAATAAGTGCAAATTTCTGTGTCTAATTCTTTTAGAAACTAACACATATTTTTACAGAAGAGAATGAATCATAAAATGATAAAATGGTTAAGGTTACAAGGAACTTTAAAGATGACATAGTCCCTGCTGTGGGCAGGGATACCACTTACCAGATCAGGTTGCTCAGGGCCCCATACCACCTGGCCTTGCACACTTTAAGGGATGGGACAGTACCTCTGCCTTCTCCCTATCTGTAGTTACTGTTTGCCACTGTGTTCACCAGTGTGGTTGGTCTTCCTGTTATAGCTGGTATACCTGCAGAATTCTTTATTAATAATCTTGTCAAGTTAATCCTCAGTCATGCTTTGACCTTCCTCACCCCATCCTTACCCAACAGGATTGTGTCCCTATATTCTTCCCAGGTTACCTGCCTCTACTTACACTGACTGTGCATTTGCGTCTTACCCTTTAGTTTGACCAGCAGCTACTGATTCATCCATGTCAGTCTCTTGACATCCTTTCCTGTCATTCTACACATGAGAATTGAGAGCTGTTGTGCTCTATGAAAAGTGTCCTTAGAGATCTGCCAGTTCTGTTCTGCTTTCCTGTTCCAGCAGGCAGTTTCCCAGAGGGCCCTGTAAATTAACTCCTCCTCCTAAAATTCAGGGTCCTGATCCATATTCCTCAGGTTTGCAAACTCTAACCATGCATGATCACGGCAGCTCAGGTTGCCTCCTCACGTCCCCAGTTAGTTTGCTTACTTTGGTCATAATCAGATCCAATATCACATCATCCCCTGTGGTAGGGCTATCTATTACCTGCCTCAGGAAGTTATCCTCCATGCATTCCAGGAGTTTCCTGGGTTGCCTGCAGCTTGCGTCTACATTGTATTGGGTTTAGTGCTGTGACAATTACGCCAATATTTTACCATGCAGATTGCAAATAGGTAGATTCTCTTTTTAAGGCCCCAAAGACTTGCTGGATGAGACTCTTAAAATGACTTACAGCCCTTGGTTTTACCATGAGTTAGATGCAAGGAGAAATAGTGACAAAATATTCTCAGGAGGTCAACAACAAAAAACTTTACTGACAACCTTCAGAAAATCAGAGAACTTTGGCAAAAGTGTAGAGCAGCATTCGTTCAACATAAAACATTTCACAAAGGATTAACTTAGCCCATTCAATGCAGCAAATTCCAAGCCCACCTGATTTTAAGTTACTCAAAACTGCAGGAAGAGAGAATTATAAGAAGAAGCAGAAAGAGAAAGAGAGAAAGAGAGAAAATATAGAAAAAAGAACAAATATATCTACCACTCCAGGTTCCAGTCGTGTTCAGCTGATAGAATTTTCAAGAGGAGGTAGGGTCAGGAAATGTGCTTGCCACAGGTTTTGGTTTAAATACCCTTTGGCCTTCCTGGGCCCTTCCCCCAGGTGGGACTTCTGGTCATTTGGCCACTGCAAGGCCACACCGGGGCTCCAGGGGTGGGGTGCGGGCACTGCCTCGGGTGTGCCAGGGACTGGCGGCCACGTTGGGGCCGGGATACAGGCCCGGCCTGGGGTGTGCCAGGGACTGGCGGCCACCGTGGGGCTGGGACACAGGCCCGGCCTGGGGTGTGCGGGGCAGGGCCTCGCCTCACCAGGGCACAGCCCGGCCCGCGCCTTCCCCTCACACACACACAGAGCACATGTTTCCAGACAGCAATCCTTACAGTCTCTCACACTCGGTAACCCAGACTGCACAACTATCCAATTCTATGATCAGAGAGAAAGAAGAGAAAACGAAAAGGTTGATTAATACAATGTCACTGATTTTACAATTTAACACAGAAGTTTGGGCTGACATGCTTTCAGCTTTTTGGTAGTGGGAAATATCTCACTGATGAAGACCATGTCACCAGAACTGCTGACATAAAGTGCAATTATTCCATACAATGATCACATTAACATGATATGCTAGTCATCTCTAAGTAACCTGTAGTCATCTATATAATTTCTTGTGTCACCTTTACAGAAGAACTTGTCTTGACTTTGTCTGGAACACTTGCTGTTTCAGTCTGCTAAGGTTGCAAGAGGTTGTAAGCATCAGAGTGCCATGCTTAGAAGAGAGTTATTCTCTTCTGAGATTCCAAACATGTAAACAAGATATTTAGTCCAACAGTGTCTTGCTCTACAAGCGAAAGTAATTTTGTTCACCCCTTAAGTTTCAGGGTAGACTTTCGTCTAGGTCAACGGTAATGAATTACGCTATACAAATACATGTGGCTTCATTTCTTTGTACAAGTAATTAGGGCCAAAAAAATCCCCACCTCTCTCCCTCCTGACCCAACAAATATAAAAAATGAGGTGAATTCACGCAGACAGAAGGTGTTAGCTGGACTAACAATGTGCCAGTTAGACAAACTAAACCATGTTCTATGTATTTACCACACATGCTCCATTTGAACAGTGTTATAGTAAAATGTTTTCTTAAGTCACATAATTCCCCTGATCTGTTCTTCTCCAAGTCAGCTTGGAAGTTAGGCAGCTGCCATATAAACTGCCACATTTGTCGCTTTACATACAAGGCAAATGGATCATCATTAGAGGAAAACCTAAGAGCAGAGCAAAGTCTCATTCACCTTTCACCCTGTAGAAGGGGTGTGTTCTCAAGAGTAAGGGTGAGTGCACCCACAGGACACAAAGGAAGCCTATACCATGATAAATGGCAGGGAAGATAGGCCATTGATATCCAGCACCATGGATGATTAATGTCTGGGAACACAAAGAGTTACCACTAGATCCCAAGCATAATGACGAAAGAGCCTGCATTGTTTCAACATGTGAAAAAGCATATAGCTTTTTCATTAATAAATAACATTCAGTTATTAAAAATCCACATTGAGACACAAATGCCACCTAAACTCATATGAAGCTTTTTAAAGGTGTAAATGCTCAGAAAAAGCATTGCTTATAAGCTAAAGAATATAATAAATATGTCATTACTAACTTATTCCTTGCTGCTAACATGTAAGACAACTGCATCATCATGTACCCAGTAATTCTCCATTGAAATAGTGAATAATTAACTCTGACAAATGCTGCCATCATGTAATTGGTATAATGGGTTTCAATGGGGCTGAGGTTCTGAGAGTGATTTCTAGCTAGAGTAGATTAAGAATAAATCAGGGAAGCTATTGCAGATTTAAGTCTGAGATCACTGAGACAGGAGTCTGACATGAATTTGGTGGACAACTGTTAGAACAGAACAGCTGAAAATAAGAAAGTCCATCAAAGCTTGACCAGGAGATAAATAAAATGTTATAGATCAGATGTGAAGCACCTTACAAGCTGCTTTAGAAATAATAAAAGTACAATCTGCCACCTGAAAGTAGAATTACAAAAGGTCTTGTTAGTTATTGCTTTAATTTCTTCTGCCAGGCTTTAAAGGATGTTCAGAAATAAAGTGTTAGGATAAGCTTGTGCTCTGAGGGACAAGAAGGACAGCTTCTTTCTAGGTTCAGCTCTGCTGTGATACTGTTTCTGCTTAAGCAATTCTGAGCTGAAAAACTACCATTCTTCTCCCTTTGCAGTTCCATTTCCTTGCTGACTGCATTTTTATCCATTTGGCTGGGTTGGGAGACAAGTACATTTCTGCAGAAGTAATCCAGCAAGTGTTTGATATAATAAGTTCAAGGCTCCTTTTGTCATAAAGTAAGGTGAAACAAAACCCCTACAAACATCCTAATTCTGTCCCAAATTCAGCACCACACACATGGATAATACTTGTGAAATTTACGAAAGATTGTCACCGTTTGTATTACACTTTATTCTCAGCAAAGGATGGTGAAATTGCTTATTCATTTCAAAAAATAAGCAGGAGATACTAGGGTTTACAGTGACTTTTTTTCCCCAAAGTAACACTAGATCAGAGTTCACGACATCTCTTCAGGTTTCATGCCTTAGGCTTACTTTCTTTTCTAGAAGCCTATTTGCCCTCTTTCTACTAAGGTGCTTTTAATAAGTTTTTTAATGTCCAATGCTAATTACAGAAAGTTACAGAAAGTGGATAGAATAAAGAGATGCTAGGGCATTGTGCCTTTTTTTTTTCTTTTTGTCTCCCTTTAAAATATTGTAAAAATAGATCCTTGTGAAAGAAGGAAGAGAATAATTGGATGGTAACTCTAGTATCTGTGATGGTTATGTCCCAAGGGGATAGTTCAAAATAAAACAAAGACTCATATTTAGTCAACTGCTGGGTCCATCTGACACATGAATGTGAAAACCATTCTGTGGACAAGTTCTTAATCACCCAGAGACAAAGGAGCCCTGATTAGGTGAATGTGGAGAAACAATTCTCTTTAAAACACAAAAGGTTTTTCACATCTATGTTGAAAATTTTCTGTTATCCTGAATAAACAGTCAGACACTAAAGTTGAGAAAAAAAGTGTCTGAATAAACAGAAATATGACATAGAACATATATATAAATCAGAGGGAAGACAAGGGGGATGTAAAAGATAAAAGAAAATTAGTGACAGCTGAATGTGGAACACAGATTCCTGAGCTAGTGACCAAGAAAACAGATGAGTACACAGGACAGATTGGCTGAACATGGGTATATTCTCCTTCATATCAGACTGGCTTGTATAGAGCCAGTCAAGCATCTTTGACCCACAGCTGAACTTCTCAAGTATTTTATCTACAAATGCTGAAAAACTGACTGGAGCAAGCAAATGACAAAAGATGTGGAAGAACAAGATGTTAGCAGCATGTACATTAACCGCTGTGAGTTACTGATCACCAGTCCATCCACTGAACCAATGCAAGCAAGCATCTAAGTTGAGAAAGGTACATTTACATATCTCAATTTAAATTTTGTTTCATTACAGAAAAAGAACAAAAATCTAACAAAGCTGTAATACATATACACAGTATACACAAATTTTGTTTGCTTCTTCTTATTCCTTTAACAATGCTCCTACCTTTTGGTTTCCTAATTTTTCCAGTGTTCTCAAATTCATTTCCTCAGTATCTCCTTCATGATCTCAGACAGCTATTCATAGATATAATCAATCTATAGGCTGACATTATTAGGATGTTTGCACTAGTACAGTGAAAAAAATTGCTTGAGTGTAAATTACTGTTTATTTACGGGAGGGAGGATAAGCATACACTGTATGGATACAAGCCACTACAACTGGGTGAGCAGTGTGAGACGAAGACGGAGTTGTACCATTCATGTTGATAAGGTGGCAATGATCAACATGTCACTCAGAAGAGCAGTTTCTGAAACTGCCTTTGAACACACCTTTCTCTTCCCTTGGCTTACTCTACTACCTCTCCAATAGCCAGATGAAATTTGTTCACTGGAAAATAATTGCCTGGGCACGCTGGCTGGTCTGGTGTGGTTGTGAGAAGGTGGTAAGCAAACACAAGCTGAGGCACTGACTGGCATTTAGCAAGAACTTCTAACCAGGGAAGAAGGTGGGGAGCCTGTTGCTGAAAGTCAAAGTTCAACATCTACAGCATTTGCTGTTGTTGCATTCTACCCAAGAGGATCCAGTACATCTCCTGGTTACTCCAGGACCCTGTCCCTTGTCCATTAATCTGGAGTTGTCACCCCTCAGCTCTGTTCCCATTCAGTCATGTCTTAACACAACTTCCACAGTTTGGCGAACCATGCTCAAGCAACATTTTCACACTGTCACAAGGCCTTCAGTCTCTTCATCAAAAGTCTGCAAGAAGTTGTAAGGCTGGCAACAGCCACAAAGAGAAGCTCTGAAAATGGGGTAAAGATAGTTCGTCACTCTGTATTTCCACTGGGAAATTTAGACCACAGGCAAGTTTTGAAATTGCAGAGCTGCAGTCATCTGGGGTGCAACTGGTAAAGATGAGTGGGTCAGAAAGACAGTAAGGAAAATACAAAGAGGGTGCCACGGAGAGAGAGAAACAAGACCATCTGGAAAGCTTTGTTTTTAAAACATCTTTTGAGGGTCAGAAAGAAGGGAACTCTGGAAAGCAACTGGAACTCAAAACTCTGGAAAGTGAATGGATCAAGTCCTTAAACATTGCTTTTGAAGGGCTTTAAGCCTCTTAAGTATCTATGAAACTAAGAGATGAGTGAGTAAAAATCAACCACCAAAGCCACTTTAGAACAGAAGCATTTTATTGTCATTCTTATTAATGCTATTCACTGTGAAAAGAAAAAAAAATAAAACAAAAACCAGCTACTGATTTAAAGATTTCAGGCCAGTTGTACCTGTCTGCCTCCACTTTCAGTGCTGCAAAAGGGAAAGGATTTATTGGATAGACCCTTCAAACCCTCTTTCTGCTTCTCATGCAGCTTAACCTTTCTTGGGGGTAGAAACAGGTCAGGAGAGGATAAGCAGGGACAGGCATCAAACTTGGCTTGTTGCTGCTCTCTCTGCCTAGGCTGGATGCCTCTCATTCTGATTCTGGGATACCTCAAATTGAAAGATCTTTTCTAAAGCAAACTCTTTTCTCTTCTTCCTCCCCTTTTCACCTCTATCTACACATTTCTCTGTGATCAGTCAAAGAGAGAAAATAAAGACTTTACATTTTGAGTGCAAGAAAACAAGAAAAAGAAAGAAAAGTGCTTCACTGTACCCCCAGAAATTTTTATTTTATTTTGCCCTAAATGAAAATCTAAGTTCTTGTGAGACTACACTTTATGACTTAGTGCTACTTTTTTTAGTTGAAGGTAAACTTTGTATTGCTGATGTGGGAAGACCTGTTACACAGAAAACAGGAAAAAATTGATGCAGAACACAAGAACAAAATAGCACAAAAACCTTAGAAAGATCAGTATGGAAGTCAGACAAAAAGAAAGACCTTGCAATTTGAAAGGAAAAAACACAGATACCTGTGTTATACAGAGCAAATGCAGCACCATTAGCATAAGAGTGAAAACAAGATTGCAGGAATGAAGTCTGCTACAGACCATTTTGGCATTTGGGAATCCTTGGGCTTGACCTGCATAAGAAAGTTCACTTTTGTGCAAAACTGGGGGAGCTCAGCACTTTTTTTTGTATGAGGTTGGAAAGGAAACATAACATTAGAACAGCCAGTTCTGTGTTTGTGGCTATAGATTTGTTTCTATATATTTTATAGTCTTTGTACTTTATATCTCCACCTCCTTGATGCCTTTGATTCTTTAAATCAATGATGAAAAAGTTCCAGGAGAGTAAATCTAAAGTAATTTTATAATTCATGTTCATTAAAAGACTTATGACACAAAAACAGTTGTTATATGATACTCAGTGAAACTAGTTAGAAAGGAATTATTGTAAAAGAAATGTTTAATTTCTCTTGTGCTGTATAAACATTACTTTAATGCTCCTCATGTTTTCAGAAGCCAAACTCCCTTTCTCCCTATAATTCTGTCCCTGAATGGCTATAATGCAGTAATTTTCAAATATAGCAAATTATATCACAGGTTTTGAAACATGAAATTGTCTAAATGAGACTAGGAATCTAAGGCAGGTTGCCACTGAGGTCAATATAGACAGTCCTCCTCAGCTGTGAATAAAACCCTTGGGAAAGGTCACTATATTAATTTCTATTCATATTCTATCGTAAGTAAAGATCCAAATCTGCAGAGGAAAAATGCTGAATGTCTTCATCTTTAGGGGTTTTTTATTTCCAGGTATTTTCAACTACTGTTTTCACCAAATGTCTCTAGCTCTGTCTGTTCAGTTTTGGAGGCCACTGATCCTTGGTTTGTCGTGCATAGTTCTTGAACTAAGCTCAAGAAGCATTAGAGACAGTAGGTGATTATGGAGATATTAAGTTTGTTCACCACTTCAGTTTGCTCAGATTCACATAGCTCTGCACAGACACGATTCTGACATCCAAGGCAGACACTTTAGAAAGGTGTATCATTGCAGGCTCTTCATACACTGTTCCTCCCTTCCTGCCACACTGAGTTCTCTCTGAAGAACTCATGCTCTACACAAGGCTTAATAGCATTCCCAGAGAGCCTTTACAGAGCTACAGCTACAGGCCACCCATCTTGTTTCAAGCGCTTTTCCTGAAGATATGGAGTTCAAAAGTTTTGAACCTCACTGATTAAAGATCTCTCTGTGGTTTTTTGCTTCTCTGTGCACCAGAGAAGAAAATATCTTTTGTTCAAAGAAATGTGAATATTTTTGATATTTGTTTTTTTACCAGCAACTACCAGAATAGTGCCATTGTATCTGACTCTTAAAAACCCAGGTTGAACACTGCCAAATACGAATGCTCAGGAAAAACATTCAGTATGACATTGGAGAGGGAAGAAGGGTGAACATTACTGCTTTATGGTATGAAGCTGTCAGAAGGGTGAACATTACTGCTTTATGGTATGAAGCTGTCAGCAAAGGACACTGCCAGTAAAAAGATGTTCCTCTTTTACAGGCTTTTCAAATTTTGAAGATTACGCAGAGAGAAGTACGGGGTAAAGGCTCCTGGCTAGTTTCGGAAAGTTCAGTCAAACGGATGAACAGATCACTGGGGAGCCCCAGGTATTATGCAGTAGTCTGGTACATACAATCAGGGAAGAAACATTTTTCTTACCAGTGGCTGAATTCAACATAAAAATATGTCCAGATCTTTGTACTGCACTAACTTAGACTACTTCTACCTTTGGATTTTTGAAATAATAATGTTAAATCACTGAAATTGTGCCTTGCTTTACCTCCTACAAATTTATTTATTTTTAAAATTCTGAATCAGGAAAAGTTTGTTTCCCGAAAGAAACTGTCTCTTTTTCACTCTCTCTATATGACATAAAAGAAGTGCAAAAATGCAATCATTTTAGCCTTTTGAAGAATAGGTGAGTATAAATTTGGGCTTACTCAATGTGAGTCACTTGGTAAAAACAAGGCACTAACTGAATTGTAATTCATGAACATTTCTAGGCTTTTTTTTCCCTATAGATTACCAAGATATGGACTACATGAACCAGATAAAAAACAAAAATAAAGACACTCAGATGCCTGACTTCAAGTGAAACCCAAGACATGAAATTAAGGCAGTTACCTGCCTTCTGAATTACATTGCCACAGATTCTCACAGTTAAAAGTACCAGAATCTGGTAGCAACTGTAAAAAGCTTATCTCTATAAGCTATATCTAGCTTCCAAACTCTCTTTTCTAATCCATTCTTATCTAAACTGTAGTCTTTAGAAAAGCAAATGTGCCAGCCAGAAAATTAACAAAACAGGAAATTAGCAAAAAAGTCTACTTTTTGTCACCTGTCTGACATACATACATAACTTCATATATGAATTAAAATGACATAGTCAAAGAAATATTAAAGGCTAGTGATTTATAGACTAGTTGTCATGTAATGCAAGATGGAAGCTTTAAAATTATACCAGATATGGTAGGAATTCTAAAAGTTAAAAATCATAAAGATAATTCAATTTGAAGAGTATTACAACCTAATGTACACACATCATGTTCAAAGGTCATGTCTATATATCTACAAGAAATGTCTATATATGGAACATGAATAAATAATTCACCCTGGCCTCAGGAGGCTCAAGGATTAAAATCAATTACTACAAAGATTTGTTGTTGCTGTTGTTTTGCACAAAGCAATAAATATGCTACCTTGCTGGATCTTTAGATTAGGTTTTCTTTACATCTTTAAAGGTAGTTTAAATCTATCACCTTGAGTGTGTATCATCTTATCACCTGCAGCAAAGTTCTTCCACATCAGCATTTTATGGACTACTAAAATACGTTGTGCAATATTTTGCAGTGTGAACCATTCCCAGACTTTCTGGCACTCTCGTTCCCAGTAATAAGTTCTTGACATGAACAGAAAGGATGAAGTAAAAACCCCCAAGCCAACAGCAAATAAAGGTGGATAAATTCAGGTAACTATATTATCTTTTCTAGAGAAATCACTGATTAAACAATAACTAGCTTAAGAACTGAGTCAAAAGTCATAGCTGAAATTGTTCTGGATTGTTTTTAAGAAAGCAGCATTTCAGATTCTTATGGAAAGAACATGAGCAAAATGAGGGAAACACATTCAAACTTGGGGATATGACACATTAGAATTCCAAAGTAGACACTGATCAGTATTAGCAATGAGATTTCATTTGCAGATCTCATGTAAAATTAATTTTCATAATTCTCTTAGTTCCTGCCTACATATACAGATTTTTTTTTTCTCATTATCTGCTTTATTACCATATTTGAATTCTCCCGTTCAATGTCTGGGAAGAAAAGATGAGGGATAGATATTTTACTATGACTCAAAGAAAAATGCTCTCTCAAATCTCAGACCATTGGTCCCAAAAACTGAAGAAGAGTTCCCTCTAAAACGTTAGCAGGTCACAAAAAAAGAGGACAAAGTATTAACTGTTCCATTGAATAATCAATTTGAGTGAAATTACTGCTAAAGTTATGTAGTTATGTTAGGGTATAATATTTAAAGTGCTTCTTATGCAATGAGATTTTCCATTCAAAGTTCAAAATTCAGTTTGACACATTCTTCTAATAGCATATTTAGAAGCCACAGACAGCAATAATGCCATCAGCAGTGACCCATTAGCTCCACGTCAACAAGCAAATTCAGCACAGTCACTCCTACTAAATACACCTGAGTCCTTCCACTTTAGTATCAGGAAATGTCTGACTGCTTAGCTAGCAAGATTTAACAAGATTACAGCCCTAGGATGTGTGGCTACAGGCTGTTGTCACATTCACTCTAACTCATATTCCTAATGTCTTCTGATCTATCTCTAGACTCATGATATGCAAAGGAAAAAAACCCCAATATACGGATTTTATTCTTCTGTCAGCTTTATAGCTAAAGAAGAAGAAACAGGATCTTAGGAATTTATGCCACTACTTCATCAGTTTGGGGGGGCAAGGGGGAAAAAGGAGCCATGTGTAATCCATATCATATATAGGTTATATGAGTGAGGTGCTTACCTTAAGAGGAATTTGAACATCTTTGGCAAACCATGCCTGTCCCATTCTCTAGGGTAGCAATGTGTTATCAATGGGCAAACAGACTTCTAAGTAAGCTAAATATGAGCAGCAACATGGCTTCCTTCTGTCAAGTCCTTTTATTTTCACTTCACTGTGAAAGAGGTACATGGAATTGGAACAACTTGGCTGAATTATGATGTTTAAACACATTTTCTCAGAGGGAAGTCACAAACATTTTCATAGTATGGTCATATAATATTTTCTATTTCTGAGAACACATTAACTGGAGTTATTAAAATAGTAAGTAAGCCACAATCTGAAAAATTGAAATCTCAGAAGTTTTGGAGACAAGGGTCAATCAAAACAGCAGTAGTTTCCAGGAAGTTATATGGATTATCCATCTCTCACTGAACCTTAATTATCGCCAAGTATACACAACTATATGAGTATTTATATACTTGTGTGATATTCAGTATTCAAAATACATGATGAAGGGAGGAAGGGGGAGAGTACATGTTTGTTATGTTTAAATTTTTTCCTGATGGTCCTCAGCTAAATCACATGAGAAGCAATTAAATACAGGGAGGTAGACTGAGCATATGACAAATGTATTCATTGTCTATATTCCAGAGAACGTAAATTTTATCCACATGAGTTTCTAACCTCATAAAAGAGAGTAAACTCCAAATGCTTTGTTATTACTGTCTACAGTGAAGTTACACACAGGCATGAAGTTTCAAATCCTCAGAAATAAATTGGACTTGGAAATTCCAGGTCAGACACTTTCATTGATAAAACTACAATTACTTACTACTAGCTTTCTTGGTCACCTGAGCCTTATGTGATTACTCAGGAATCTAACAGATTTTGAAAGCTCTAGCCCATTATGTGGCTGCAGGATATGTTTCTTCTCAGGAAGGTAAAAAAAGCAGGCGCACTGTAGGATGTATAAATATCTCTTAAACTTGCAC